>JAODAL010046294.1:0-31076 GCA_025379985.1 Phyllomedusa bahiana | reverse complement strand
GCTCAATGTTTTGCGAAATTTTTCATAGGGGTTTTTTGGTTGTTCTGCGTGTGGTGACTAAATAAATCGTTTTTTTCCCGGCAAAAAAAGACTTTTTTCCCTGAGCATAATTTCACAAACGAAGGTTAAATTAAAGTTTTCCTTTGTGTAGCTTAAAAATACACGCCATTTTTTAACCGCTAAAGGGGGTAATTTTTGGCTGCTAAATTTTTTTTTTTTTTGCACAATTTACTCCGGGGGTTTAAATTTAAAGTTTTGTTTGCTGCTGGGGGACTAAAATAAATCGTTTTTTTCCCCGGCAAAAAAATAAATTTTTTCTGTAGCATAATTCACAAGCGAAGTTAAATTTACAAGTTTTCCTTTGTTGTGTAGGTAAAATACCGCCTTTGAAAACCGCTAAAAAGTCGTAGTTTTTGGTTTGCTCAATTCTTTTGCGCAATTAAAATCCGGGGGTTTATTAAGCTTGTTCTGCTGTGTGGGACTAAAATAAACCGTCTTTTCCCCGGAAAAAAAATAAATTTTTTCTGTGATAATTCACAAGCGAAGCTTAATTACAAGTTTTCCCTCTTTTTGTGTAGCGTAAAATACCGCCATTGTAACCGCTACAAAGGGGTAGTTTTTCCCCCTCTCAATTTTTTTGCGCAATTTACACCAAAGGGGTTTAAAATAAGTATTTTTCTGCAGGTATTATTTAAAAAATTTGTTTTTCACCCCCCACATAAAAAATTTCTGTAGCATAATTCATATCCGAAGGAAAATTAACCCTTTTTGGGTCTTTTATTTCAGTTAAAAAACGGGTTTTTTTAAAGGGCACTTACAAGTAAATTTTTCCCTGCCCATTTGTGGAGGCATTTTATCCAAGGGTTACCAGCTTGTTACTGGGTTCTTTGGAGTAAAATACGGGTGTGATTTATCATATACAGATATCTTCATCAAACAGTGTTGTACATTTAGAACGACGTATGTCGACAGAGAGGTGGAGGCTCTTCACCTGAAAGTGGGCAGGGGCCAAAACTTCCTGGAGCAGGCCCAGGTCACAGCACAGCAAGGGGACGTTGCAGCGGGAACTGATGAGGCCACAACTGCCGCTGTATCTAGCGGCGTGTGTTGTTTCAGAAACCCCAAGGTTCTTGATTGGTTGACTAGGTCCCCACTTCCTCCCGATAAATCTCACAAACCCAGCCAAGAGCGGTGGGAAGTAGAAAAAAACCCTTATTTGGCATGGCCCGGGGGGGGTCAGCGGCCCTCACGCCCTAAAACCACCCCTCTGTCCCACCCGGTTCCCTCAGCCAGAATCTCTTTTGTGGTCGGGTCAGCCCCCCTATTAGCGAGGATCCCCAATTTGGGGGGGCATTTGGGCAGCTATTTGGGCAGCAAAGAAAGGGGGCCAAATATCCCCTGCTTTTGCCGTAGGCGCAAAATAGTGAGGAGGGGGCATGGGAGGTATGTTGTGTGGGGTCCCCTTGCATCCCAAGACGGTGATGAGGACAGCAGTGAAAATGAAAACAAATGATGATGATGTACCCGACCCATTTGGGGACCCGGGTGAAGAAAGGGGGTTTCATATCGTCAGGGAAGAGGGCGTCAGCTTGCGCTCAGGCAGCGGTGCACCCGCAAGTGGGTTTTTGGCCGTGAGCGCTGGTAGCGCGTGTAGGTGGGGACCCAAGCGGCCAGGGTAGAAAAACCCGTTCGCAGGCCCAAAAAAAGTAGGGCCAAGGGTCTCAGGGGGGGAGCGGCGGTAGGGGTCACTGTGCGGAGCGTTGGCGGTAAAATCAGCAATCCCCGGTGTGGAGTTCTTTGCTTAGACCCCGGGGGGGGCCAAATTTTGGGTTTTTATTTTAAATCGTGTGCGAAAGTAAAGCGGGGCCCCAGGGAGCTAACGTTGGACCAGGGCCCCTGCGTAAACCACATGCACCCGTCACCATCGGTGGCCGGGAGAAACGTGCCTCAGAGTGATGGCCACCCCTGCCCCGAGCAGTAGGCAGGGGCCTCGTCCGTATGCCTTTGACCCAGTCAAGGCTCCCCCAAACTCTGCGAAGGGAGTGTTTCTTTTTGACATTTTCCCGTTCCGATGCTCCTGCCCCTCGTTTACTCATGGCCGCAGTCGTTCAGTGGGCGATTGCAAAGAAAACGTATGCGTCCAACCATCCAAGGGCAGCAACTGCCAGCCCCTGCCCAGTTGTGGTCTGAGCCCCCCCCTTTCCCAAAATGGTGGATCTGCACCATTCAGAGAATAATGGCTTGGCCGAGACGAGATGGGAGTTCCAACCCGTAATTTTTTTTCCCAAGGCAGTCCCGCCTTCATAAATTTGTAGAACAGAAAGTGGACCAGTCCTTGAGCTTACGGTTTGTTCCAAGGTGCACGGCAGGCGGACGTTGGGGCTGTAACTACGGTCGGGCCCCTTTCTGTTTTCGGCCCATTGGGTGAATGGTTCCCGCCCAGGCAACCAACAAATTGGACAGGGACGCCGTTTTCTCCCCCACGTTGTCAAACGCGGCTCCCGCGCCAAAGTCCCCCCCTCTCCTCCTCCCCAACCCCCATCTAGCCTCCAAAGTACTGTCCATATACCACTGTGTAGGGGACAGCGGTGTACGCAGTTTTTAACCTGGGTTGCCTCGGCGAAAAAAAGTAACGGGGGGAACTGCTCCGCGTCATGCAGCAAGAAATCGATGTGTGGCTTTTCCGCGCCCCTGCAATCAGAACCAAGGTGAGGCAATGGTAGGAATTTGGGGTCCGCGCTGCACGGGGGGATGGCCTGCGCCCTGCATGGCGCCCTTTGTTCAATCTGGTTGTGAAAAGGGTTCCTGAAGTCTTCCACCGTCTTCGAAGATTTTGAAAATGGGCCCGGAAAATGTGCATGCACTTTTTCCATTCGAAAAGCCAGGAAACAACCTCCTCGAAAATTTCAGCGGCAGAAGGCCCCCCCCCTAAAACCTCTGAATGCGTGTTTCCCCAGTGGGGAAATTCCGCTGAAAATGTTGGACCGCTGTATGAACAGAAAAAAGGCCCTTACGATTTTTTTTGATCCAGGGGACAGGAGTACTCCCCCCGTGTACTTTGATGTCAGCCAGTGGGCTCAGCGTGACACCTGCCCTTTGTTGAGGCCATTTGAGGAGGCCACGTTTTTGTCAGTCGCCAGGCTAGGGTGAAAAAAAGTCATTCCACTGCTTCATGCCTGGAACAGATGCTGAAAAATCTGTTGGGCAGGGGATGGAGATTTGGGCGGCACATCTTTCGGCCACATGAGTTGGTGGGGATGAAATGGAGGAAAGGGGGGGAAGAATTGGAGCAGAAGCTTGTCTGGTGAAAAAAGGGATTTTTTTCCCAGGGCAAAGAGGAGGAGCAGGAGCCTTTGGGGGGGTGTGGAGAGAGGAAAACGAGGAAAATGACCCGCATGCACATGGCATTTAAGTGGAGATGGAGGCAGGGAGCCCGGAGCATTGTGAGATGGGGCTGCTGATTTGCCTGGTAGTAACAGCCGAAAAGTACCTCCGGCGAGGGTGACTTCTGGGTCCCACCCTATTGGCCCTCGTCCGGTCCAAAATGGGAGTTTTTCCCCCTCTGAGAGGGGGAAAACTAAAAATTTTAGGGAAAATTTCCGTAGTCAGTTGGCCGCTGCCCATTTTCGGATTTTCCCCCCTCTGACAGGTTGACCGGGGGGTTCCTAGCGCTCAAGTACTCTGCTGCGGCTGCTGGGGGAAGGTGGGGGGGTTTGGAGCGTACCCGCTCCATCGAGCAAACCCAAGTCTGGAGTCATGATGGCAGCTTCCCTTTACCCCTGTGAGGAGGGTAGTGAAGAAACAGCAAAGGGCCCAAAGGGCCGGAGCAGCCCGAACCAACGGTGGGGGCCCCACTTGGAGAGCATCTGCCACCCAATTAGAAAATCCCCTGGATAGGGGGAGACAAAAGGATGGGGGGCCGCAAAATTGTGAGTTTGCAGTGGAGAAGCTGTCCTGCCCCGGCCCCGTGTGTGGGTGTGAGCGGGTGTTCAGTGCGGCGGGGGCCTCGTTACCCCCAAAGGAGACCCACTTGTCCCCGGGTTTTTGGAAGATGACCCTTTTTTAAAAGAATCGGCGTGGATTGGCCAGGATTCCACAACAAAGCCTCTTACTACATCAGCATGAGCCTCACCCAAAAATGTGAGAAATTGCTTGGGTTCAAATACCCGCCTCGCCCCTATTGATGCCGCCCCCTGCCTGATGCCCACATCTGCTGACAATTTCTCCATCGGCCACCAACCTTTTTTGCCACCTCCAGAATGTAATTGTGCCCTGTTGCCTCATGCTGCGGGTTTGCGGGAAACCCTCCACACTTGTCATTGGGGCCATCGGGGGCCTACTAAGTTTTTGCCACCCCCAAAAGTCTTTGTCCCACGGGTTGACCTCTTGCTGCTGCTGCCGTGACCTCCAAAAGGTGCTTTGTGCCACTCTCTGACCTCATGCTGTTGTTCTGCCTCGTTTTCACCTCCACTCTCTTTCATTTTTTATTTCTTTTGGCCTACTCCTTTTTTTGGCCCCCCTCGGGAATTTGTCATTGTCCCACGGGCCTGCCTCTTGCTGCTGCTACCGTTGCCCTCCACACTGTTTTCATTGTGCCACTCTGGGGCCCTACCCCTTTTTTTGCCCCCTTCCGGGAATGTAATTGTGCCACGGGCATGACCTCATGCTGCTGTTCCATCCCCCTCCACACGGGTGTCCATTTGTGCCCCTCGGGGTTGGCCCTATTCCTTTTTTTGGCCACCTCCGGAATGTAAATTGTGCCACTTTTAAAACCTAATGTGCTGTTTGTAGCTGCTGCGTGACCCAAAACTTTTGTCTTTGTGCCACTTGTGGCCTAATGCTGCTGTGCCTGCCCTTTCCACACTTTTGTAATTGTCCCAAATTTTGGGCCCTCATGCTGTTTGTTTCCCCTTTCCCCTCCACATTTGTGTCATTGTCCCACTCTGGGCCCTTTACTCCTGTTTTTCCCACCCCCCATTTATGTCATTTCCCCACTGTCGGACCCATGCGGGTGCTGCCGTGCCCTCCCCCCTGTGTCTTGGGCCACTCTGTAAACCTACTCCTTTTTTTGGCCCCCCTTTCCAGAATGTCTTGTGCCCCCGGGTTTGACTCATGCTGCTGCTTTTGTGCCCCCCAACACTGTGTCATTGTCCCAACTCTGGGGCCCTTTTCTGTTTTCCCCACCTCCGGAAGGTTATTGTGCCACTTTTCTGACCTCATGCTGCTGTGGCTGCCCCGTCACCCCCAAACTTGTCACTGATTTTGCCCCCCTAAAGTTTCTCAGCTTGTTTTTTTCCGTTTTCGCTGGCTTTTACTTTATCGGCAACATTCCCGCTTCTTTTTTTTGGTCAGTTTTCCCCTCTTAAACCCCGGGGAAATTTTAATTTAAAGGGAAAGCTAAGAGCGGGGGGCTTTTCATCTGCGTGTTATACTAAAAAAAAAATTTTGTATGAAGCCCAAAACCAAAGCCCCCCTCTGCATTTTTTAAGCATGGCAAAAAGTTCTACAGCCCCCTGAAGGCTCTGTGCAGCCGGGAAATAGCTTTTTTTTAAACGCGATTGTCCCCAAGTAATTGGGGCCAAAATTTTTTTTTTGGGGGGGAAATTTCGGCGAAGTGACCGAACCGAATTTTTGAGAAATTCGCCCATCTCTACTCATAGTGGTCCTGCAAGAGAACTGTCAAGCAATCCTAACTGTCATGATATGAGATCTCACAGATCGGAATTCAAAGTGACAAACCAAGAAGTAACGTACATAAGAGAACTTTAAAAAAAAAAACTCACCCAGTCTTTACAAAAATAAATCCATATTACATTTGCATATTGTTTGTCAATTTATGAACACAATTTTTTTAATGGTAGTGTCCCTTTAACCCCTTACCGCCAGAGTCAGTTTTGGGCTCTTTGACAGAGCCCATTTTTAAAATCTGGGATGTGTCACTGTATGCGGGGAAAAACTTTTTTGGAAAAAAACCCCTTTTTTTTCCCATTTAAGGTGGCAACAGCAGGAAAGGGGGTTTTAAAGGGGGGTGTACATCCCCGGCCCGGGTCCCCGGGATGCAAAATTTCGATGTCCCCGGGGCAATTTTCCCTCAAAGGGAAGGAGCCTTGGGGAATGAAAGGCCCAAAGTTCAATAGGTTTGACAGTATAGTGTCGACCAGGGGCGTTGGGGTAGGGTCCCTAAAACATCCGGGGCCCCGGCCCCGTGTTTTTAAATTTTGCTCAGAAGGCAGGGTTTACACAGCGTTTTTTTTCGCCCCTTTTAAAAAGCGGCAGGGGTTTTTCAGAGAAAAAAAATTTTGGCCAGGCGTCCCTCTGAAGCTCCCACTAATATTTTTTTTTCCCAAGGGGAAAAGGTAACGTTTTCTGTAGTACAGCTATTTATTTTATTTAAAGTTGGGGCCCGTACTTTGGGTGTATTGAAGTGCAATTTTCCCGCCAAAGTACGGACCAACATTATGTTATGGGGAACATAAACAGGTATTTGTGGGGGATAAAAAGTGTGTAATTTCGGCCAAAAGGGTTTGCCCCACCAAAAACGGTAAAAACATTGCGGTGAGGGTAGGATTAGTGCTGTTTTTTCCCCGCACATAGAACCCCCCCCCTTTTAAAAAAAAAGTAACCCGCTGTTTTTTTGGGGGAAAGTGGAAAAAGGATGGGAGGGTTTGGCCCCGGGGCGCTGCGAAAAATTCACGCTGGGAACGTACTTTTTAACAAACAGGCGTTATTTTCCCGGGGGCCAGGGTCCCCTTTCCACTTTTTTGCTGTGTGAACTACCCCTTTTTGGCAGTACAAAGTGTTTTTGGAAGTTTCATGCTGTTCAGCGCGTACTTCCAAGAAAAGGGGGGGCCCGGGCCATTACCTCCCTATCAGGAAACGGAAAAAAGTGCGTCACTTCTTTTCCCCCCGGTTTTACAAAAATTTGTGTTTTTGTTACTCAAAAGGGGAGACAAGATTTAATTTATAGCTCTCTTTGGAACTTGAAATTTCGTAATTGTGGCGGCATACGGCGTATTGAAAACGCAAAACGCCCCTAAATGGCCCCCATGGGTTTTCGCAGTGTTTAAAAATAGCCTTGTTTTTGGCTGCAGCGCTAAAATCATACGCAAAACCCCGAACCCCAAAAGACAAATTAAAAAATTAAATTCAAATATGATTTGTTTATCAGGTTTGTAGTTTTAAAAATTAAGGGTATGTTTGCATGGTTGGGAAATTGCGGGAATCCAAAAGTTTTTCCCTAGAGAAAAAAGGGTTTTCCCGTCCCCCCCCCTGGTACAATACGATCGTATTGTTTGCATAGGGGGGATAAGTGGAAAATGGGCAAAGCAGTTATGGGGCCCGGGGGGTTTTTTCCCCCCATCCCCCCCCTCTCTCCCCCCCCCCGTGGGTTGGAAAACGTTTTGGTTCCCGCGCGAGCTCCTGAAGCAAAACAGTGTATTGCGGGCGTACCAAAAAAAGTCCCCCAATTTCACCGTGGGAAACCTTTGCCTAAGGGGGCAAAACAAAGGGAGGATTATGTTTTTTCTGATGTGAATGAGGTGTATTGTGGTTTTGTGTGTGTTTTAAAACCCAAAATACATACAAATATACACAGTTTAAAAAAACAGGCATATATTCAAAAATACATACAACACATACAATGGATCATACCAAAACACAAAACTTTTTACACATTAAACCCTGCACACAGGGCTTTTATAAAAAACATAACATAAAAACAATACATACAAAATTTGAATACAAAATGCATTTCACTTCAGTACAGTTCACATTAGGTACAAATTTTTTTGTCTCCCCCTTTTTTCACTAATTAGGAAATTTTTGTTCCTGCACTTTAGGCTCCTTTAATCAATTCCCCCTAAACCCTTTTTGCTGGTTGGTCCCGGGCCCAGATAAGAGGGGCAGAGGGGGCGGAGCCTCTCACGGGGCCCGCCCGCTTTCTGCTTTCCCGGGCTCCCTTCACAGGGGTTTAGGGAGCCCGGGCCCCCTCCCCCTTCCCGATCTCCTGTCATTTTCCCCCGGGCCCGTCCCCCCTCCCCCTCTCTGCCTGCCATAGCTGCTGCTGCTTGAACTGTTGGTGCGTCCGGGGCCCCACACAGTGGAAAAAAGCCCTTTTCGGCCCCTACAGGTCCCAAAAATGACCTGGAAAAAGGATGTTTGAGACTCGGGGCACAGAGGAAACCCGGCCGGGGGTTGTGCCCTGAACAAAACCCACCCCAGCGGGGCGCCCTGCTGCGACATATGTTTAATATGTTAGTTGGCTTTTCCCGCCATTTTTGGGTGGCCTTTCATTTGGGGTGAGAAAGGGGCAGGGTGGGTGCTCACTCCCCATGGGGCCACTTTCCGGGGTTTCCCGGGAAGTATTTTAAGTCTGGAGGTAAGTGACTAGAGGTGGGGGACCCCTTCCCAGGATACCTTTTAAGTCTGGGGAGGGGCAGGCTGGGGAACAGCAGGGGGCTGCTCCCGGTTTTTTTTCCCTTTTCTACCAAGGTGTTAGTAAGTCTAAATCTGTTAGTTAGAGCCCAGACGAGCAGGGTTTTTTTTTTTGCTTTATGTTGTGGGTTTTCTTGCACTTTTTTTTGTGTTGGGTGCTTTCAATAAAAAACGGGGGGCCCTGTATTTTTACACCTAAATTTTCCGCCCCTGTCTCTGCTGAAGAAACACGGGGCGTCACATCCCAAGCCGTTTAAGCTCACATATCCATGTGTTCGGGAAAAATGTTTTCTGTGAACATTTGCTTTAAGATATTTAAGAAATTTTGGCCCAAAATTCCTTTTTTTTTTGTGAAAAAATCAAGTATCGTGAAAAACTTGAAAAATTTCCATTTTAAACTTAAAAAAATTTCCCAAATGTAAGACAAAAGTTATTCCACTAAAATGGGTTTAAAAATAGCATCTACCTTTCTACGTGGTTTTGGGCATCATTTTTTTAAAATGCCCCTTATTTTTTTATGATTTTTGGGGGTTTTGAAAATTTATTTTAGTATTTTAAAAATTTCGGGAAAAAATTTGCAATATACTTTTTTTTAGGGCCAGTCGTTCTAACGTGATTTTGTTGGCGTTTTTGTTAGATACCCCATAAATGACTTATCAAAAAAAATACACCCTTTAAAAGTATTAAAAAAGTTTTAGGAAGTTTATTAACCCCTTAGGGTTTATAGGGGAATTTAAATCAAAGTGGAGGTGAAAAAGTCAAAAATTTTTTTTTTTTTTGCAGAAATTTTTCCCTTTTTTTCCATTATTCACAAGAAAAACAGAGTGGATAGGGAAACAAATTAATGTTGATTCCCCCAAATTTTGCCATTTAGAGATATCCCATTGGGCCCCGGCCCTATTTGGTCAACCACAAGCCCTAGAAAAGGGGGAGACCCCCGGGGTTGGGGTCTCATTTTCATTTGTTTTTTTGGCGCCTTTCAGGTTTGCGGACACCTAGGGTGCTTAAAAATTAATAAAAAAACCCCCCAAAAAGACCCCTTTAGAAATTTCCCCTAAAGAAATATATGGGGTGTTGGGAGTATTTGACCCCGGTGTTTTACAAAATTTTTTTACCGTTTGGG
Organism: Phyllomedusa bahiana; assembly: GCA_025379985.1. Classification (NCBI taxonomy): domain Eukaryota; kingdom Metazoa; phylum Chordata; class Amphibia; order Anura; family Hylidae; genus Phyllomedusa; species Phyllomedusa bahiana. Next base: position 21,520 of record JAODAL010046294.1, on the reverse strand, counting down.
GGGGAAATTTATTTTTTTTTTTTCCCAACAAACTGCAATTTTACTGAAAATGTTTTTATTTTTAAAGGGAATCCCGGAAAAAAAAGCACCCAAATTTTTTTCAGAATTTCTACCAAGTTGAAAAAACAAATAGTGGGTGTAAAAAGCTATTTGGACATGGCAGGGGGGGGACAAGGGAGGGGGCGCTATTTTGGGTTTTTTGGGAAAGCAGATTTTGGTGGGGCCATGGGCGCATTTGCAAAGCCCCCAAAGTACCGAAAAAAGGTGAAACCTTTCCCGAATGCCCCCTTTTGGATTCCACTTATTCAGAGATCTATCTTGGGTGTACGTGCATTTTTGGGGGGACAGGTGTTTCATAGTTTTTTGTAGTATTGGGTTTGAAAATGGGGGGAAAAAACGCATTCTGCCATTGTTTTTGGGCTTTTTTTTTACAATTTCCCCTGTGCAGTGTAAATGACAGGTAACTTTTTTTGGGGGTGTAAAATTAAAAGTTTTAAATTTTATGTAGTTTTTATTTTTTTATTACTTTTACAAAAATGAATTGGGTTATAAAAAATTGCGTTTTTTATGTGCCCTATTTGAAAACCTAACTTTTTTTTTTTTTCCGTTACGGGCTGATTTTGGGCTTTTTGTTTTGCGGGTTGATGTTTTTTTGTACCATTATGGGGTGCATTACGCTTTGTCACTTTTTTTAAAGGTTTTTGTGGGGCATTTTAAACAAAATCAGCATTCCTGGTGTGTTTTTTTTTTTATTTTTTTCGCGGTTTCCCTGCTGTTAATTTAAAGCTGCTTTAATAAGCGTCAATATGTTACGCGACCCCAAATTTTTTTTTTTTTAAAGTTTTATGTTTTCCAATAAAAACATTTTATTGAAAAAGGAAAAACCCTTTTTTCTGCCCCGTCTGGCCCATAAATTTTTTTTTTTTTGTGTGGAGCTGGTAGGGGGTTTTTTTTTGAGGTGAGTGCGTTTTTTTGGTTATTTTTTTGGGAAAGATTTTTGTTATTTTTTTAAAACCCTTTTTTTTGGGCGGGTGGAAATTTCTACAATCCTAGTAGTGTTTTTTTTTTAAAGCGTCATGTGCATATCCATGACAAGTAAGCTTTATCTGGGGTCGTTGATTACGGAGATACCCAAATTTTTTTGTTTTTTTTGGAAGCACTTTAACCCTTTTGGGCCGGGGGTTTTTTTGTTGTTGACACGTTGTTTTTTCCTCCTCGCCTTCCCCGAGCCTAAAATTTTTTTTTTTCCCCTCATAGCTTATGGGGGCCCTTTTTTTTTGCGGGTTGATGTTTTTTCTAATGGTGTTTTTTACTGTTTTTTAGTTTTTACTGGGAACCACGAAAAAATTCCAAAATGGGACAAATTGTGAAAAAAAAAGTTTTTTTTCTCCCTGTTTGCGGGGTGTTTTTTTTTTCGGCGTTCCCTCTTCAGTAAATAATGTTTTTTCTGTATTTTACAGGTTGATCATCGGGCTACCAAAATGTAGGGTTTCCGTTATGTTTTGGTACCCAAAAAAATGCCAAACTTTTTTATTTTTAAAAATTTTGCTTCCCGGCCCCATTTTGTGCGAAAATCTTTTTTTTTTTTTCTAAAACCTGGGACGTCAGTGAGGGGGTTTTTTTTGGGGGGTGAAGTGTACTTTTATCGCTAGCATTTTGGGAATAATGCGACTTTTTTATCATTTTTTTTTTTTTTAAGTGATTTAAAAAAATTACCAAAAAAACGCAATTTTGGGGTTTTTGGTTTTTTTTTTCTTCTCGGTGTTCAGCGTACGGATAAATGATGCTATATTTTTTATGATTGATTTTTTTGGAGCGGGGATCCCAAATTTGTGAATTTTTTAATTTTATTTTTTGTTTTTTTTTGTAAATGGGGAAAGGGGGGGATTTGAAATTTTTTAATACTTTTTTTTGTCTTTAAAACTTTATTTTTTTTTTTTTTTACTGTAAAATTGAGTCCCCCTCATAGACAATGCATTAGTTTTTACCAAGTGGGGGTTTCCCCCTTCCTGTCTGCGGGGAAAGGGGGGGCAACCCAGGACTGGCAGTGTGGGAGCGTTCACGGGCCCCCGTGCCATGCCCGGGCCCGTCGGATCGCTGCAGTTATGCTGGGCAATCCCGTCCCCCTAAAGATCGGTGCGGGCATGGTCTTCTTTTTTTGACCCCGCCCTTTCTTTTTTTTTTATCAAATTAAAAAACACCCCCCCCCCCCCCCCCCCCCCCCCCCCCCCCCCTTTAACCCTGGAAAAAAAGGGGCGTTCCCCTGAAAAGCTCCTTGGGGCCCCTGGGACGCTCATAATGTGAAAAGAATATTTATGCTCGCTATTTTGGGGGCCATAATTTTTCTTTTTCCCGTATACAGGCTGTTAGGATTTTTTTGGGGGAGGAACTGAGTTTAAAAGGGACAAATTTCCCGTTTTGTGCTTTTTTGATCGCTTTTTTGTTCCTTTTTTGTGCTGGGGGGATGAAAAAAAACATTGTTTTTTTAAAAACATTTTTAACAGTTTCCCCTTTGGGGTTTAATTAAATTGGGGAAAGTTTTTGGACGGGTGTTACGCCGCGGCGATACCAAAATATGGGTATTTATTTATTTTTGATCTTTTTTGGGGGGTTTTGGAGTTTGTAAAAGGAAAAAGGGGATGGTGTAGTTTTTTATTTTATATTTTGTGTTTGTGTTTTACTTTTTTCACTTTTTTTTACTTTTTTTTTTACTTTTTTAAACTTGTTTACACTTTTTTAATTTTCCAATAGGGGATTAGTAACAGCATTTCAGATTGTGTTACAAAGCAGGGTAAATAGAATTTTTGTTTTGTCTGGTGCCATGCAAATGTCAGCCACGTTTCCCACAATGCATCGTGAAATCACGCGGCCGGGAAGTGATCTTGTTCCCGAGGCTGTGGCAAGGATCGCTCCGCCTATCGTCATCAGCGGCCGGGAGAGACAGGGGGTTTCCCTCCTTGCTGCGACTTGCTCCAAACTTAATTGTCCCGGAGGGTTTGGGGTTAAAATCCGAGCCCGGCCCTTCCCGGCGTGGGTGTGTGGATGGGGCCCGCGGTAATTTACCGCTTGTCTTTTCGCGATCGTGCGGGGGTCGCCCGCAAGCCCGCAGGATCCCAGGCGTTGTATCGTCCATTTGGGGGGAAAAAACACTTCCGCTAGGAGTATGCATTTCTCCCATGTCGGGAAGGGGTTAAGGTAATTTCCAACGTTTTAAAAATTCCCTTTCTCCCCCAGACCCGAAATAAATTAAAAAAAATTCCTTGCTTCAGCTTGGTGTTCCCACCGGTCCCCCCTTAATACATCTATGTTAGGAATACCTTCTCCTCCTCCTCGCTTCCCCCGGACAGTTCAAAAAAAAGCCCTGACTTTTCCTGAGTGATGATCTGAGAGCTGATGCGCCCCCTTGCCTGCCCCGGACCCGAACCATCCTAATGAGACCCATAAAAATTTTGAAAATGTGGGCCTTGTGGATTGAGGAGAGAAAGGTCCCTGTCCCCCATTGGGTTTCCTCCCCCGTCGCTGGGGGGCCTGTGTTTTCAGAGTGTCCAACGATCGTTCCCGAACTAAGACACACAAAGGTCATGCTGACAAGGGGTTGTCGCAGCCATTTTGGTGGATTATTCAAAATGGCAAAGGTGGTGCGGCTCTTTCCCTGCCCCCCTTGGTGGTCCAACCCCCGGGGCTGTACCGTGCTTGTCGGCCTGTGTCACTTTGTACTGGTAATTTTGGTTGCGCTGCTGCCACAAAGTGGGCATGTGAAGGGTGGAAACCGGTGTTGCCCTCAACAATGGACAGTTAGGGGGGCCGGCTGCGCTTTTAAGCAGCCAGGCGGGGGCAAAGAGGGTTGCGAACGGCGGAAGTGCGAACTCAGCCTCGAGCCTTCCTCGTAGGCAGTCCAGCCCCGGGTGCGCTTTGAAATTTTTGGACAACAAGGTTCATGATATGTGCCAGGCAAGGGATGTGCTCCAGCCTACGATCTTAAGGGGGGCCAGCAGATTTCGACCTTTATCGCACACCACCTTGCCTGGCACAAGGTTCTTGGCACCACCCAGCGCTCGGTCATCGTTGTGGAGAGCCACCCAAACAGCTCTGACCTGTGTGTGGGACGGTCTCCAAGACAGATTAATTTCAAACACGGCCCGGTTTCTCTGGGCCCGTGATGCCACAGAGGACCTTGGGGGAAAGAACCCCGCACCATCCCTGCGGTTTTTAAGAGGTGGCCGGAGCCTGGAGCCACGTCACCCCCAGAGACATCCACCAGCTCACCCAGTGAGCTGTCACAGAGATTTAGCGTCCCTTTGGCCGTGCTTATAGTCCATGTGTCGGTGGTCAGATGGACTTTTCCCGGGCACGAAAACGCGCTTGAAATTTTAGATGACATGTGGCTGGTCAGGGCAGGGACGGCTTTTCTGGCAAAGAAATGCCTGCTCGGCATCTGGTATTGGGGGCAGGCAAGGGCCATAATGTGGCGGAACCCATCTGTGTCCACCAGACGGAAATGCAACATTTCCAAGGCCAAAAGCCTGGCAATGCCGACATTCAGGCTTTTGGCTTTGGGATGGTTTGGGTTAAAGTGTTTCTTCTGCTACCAAACCTGAAAGACAGAATGCTGGCTACTAGACTGTCCGCTGTACGGCGTGCAGGTCGTCAAACTGGCGGAAGGAGAAGGTGTAGGATGGTTCTCTGGTTGTGTGGTGGTACTCGGGGGGACGGTGGAGGCTGAAGCGAAGGCTGATCCCTGATCATGACTCTGAGAGACATGGGCAGCTGAGGAACGCTTGGTGGTGGCGGAGGAGGAGGAGGCGGAGACAGAGGGTGTGACAGTGGTTGAAGCCCGGCATCGGTGTGGCCTTTTTTGCATCCAGGAGCATCCAGAAGCTGCGGGCTACAAGCAAGAGGCACTGCAAGGCGTTGCCGACCGCCCGGGATTTTTGCCGTTGCCCGGGGTTCCTTCCCTCCTCTGATGGCATCAGTATAAGGGTGTCAGAGCAGACAAAATCATCCTCTTTGGCCTCTTGATTTTTGGGAAAATGCCTTCTGACCCCAAACCGCATTTTGTCATCAAAGAGGTCTTCAGAAAGTGGATTATCCACAGTGGTGGGTACATGAGTTGACATTTGGGCTGCCTTCGCTTCATGTTGGACAGATGCTGATGATGCTGATGACGACTTTTGTGGCCGTGACTGGGAGGCCGAGGAGGTAAGACTGCTGGATGCGGGTTGCATTAACACTGAAGAACAGATTGGCGACATGTTCGTTACTGAGATTAACGGGGGCCCTGACCAGCGATGACAGGCCTGACGGTCCTGCAACCGCGATCCATGGCTTGCGTGTTGTCGCCAGCACTGGAAGGAGCACCTTCTCTCATACCTCTACCTCCATGTCCTACCCCCCTCTTTGCTCGCTTACCACCTGCATTTGCTCATGTTCAGAAAGATAAAAATTTGAGAAGGTATGGAAGAGTTTTGGAAAGTCTCTTATTAAAAGATGGCAATAACAAACGAGAACAGTTGCTAGAAAATTTTTGCATCAGAATTGTCGTACAACGTGGCTATTTGAAAAAACTAGGGCCGCACCACGTGCAATACGCTATTTAAAAAATATTCGGTTAACAAACGTTGTTTTTTGCACCTATCACTACACCTGTGGTGACTACAAAATTGCTGTATCCAAATATAAGTGCAAGGTGCCTCTATCAACAAAGCTGGACAGCGCCAAAGTGAAAAAAAACACCTATCTGAAATGTTTACGAATATATAAAAGTGGATTTTTGACCTATCAAATAAACCTGCGGTGATACAAATTGCTTTTTATTCAAATTTAAGTGCAAGGTGCCCCTATTAACAAGCTGGACTGCGACAAAATGAAAAAAAAACACCTATCTGAAATATATACGGATAATACAAGTGGAGTCTTGCACCTATCAAATACACCTGCGGTGACTACAAAATTGCTGTATTCAAATTTAAGTGCACCATGAAAGCTGGATTCTCATCAGCCCCACCCAGCAATCTGTCAACCCGATCTGCAATATGTTGAACTCGGGCCCCAAGTAAACAAAAATGGGTAAATATGTTCCATTATGGCTGCACCATTTTTTTGGTGTATTTTGCACCAAAAAACTGTTGACGCTGTATTCTCTATATAAACGAACTGTCGTACACCAAAACTAGGCGCATCAAATATGCTAGCAATGATATGCTATGCGCCTTTTTTTTGGTTTTCGCTTAAATAAGGCAAATTAAATAAACTATACAAGGCATACCACACACAAGATTTTTGACAGGTTAATTTATTCAGGCGCATTATACACTCAATTAAGGCGCCTTAAAACTGGCGTGGAGGTGCCTTTTTTCTGACATGCCGCCCATACTGTTCGAGGATCCCGGTCTTTGTGGCAGATTGTCCTGTCTGTTCCCCTGTCATTTGACATTTGACTTAGATAGCAATCAGAAGACAGTTTATAAGTAATTAATAACGAAATCTAGATCATTCCAAAGGTTTCACTTATTTTTTCTTTCAACTGCTAATTAAAAATTGTCTTTATCTGGCTTTGTCAACCTTGAATATGCATATTTTACCAATGAAGGAATATAGACTGTAACCAAAATACTTACTATATATGTCATGATCGTGCCCGACAGACCCCCAACTTTGAGCTCTGGTTGCCGGCCATGGCCGTTGCGACATTAGCCCTGGTTTCTTACCTGATGTTTGAGTTAGTATTCACTAGTGTGAATTGTGTCTTCCTCCCCTGTATGTTAATTGATTCCTGGCCAACGCCCATGGCCAGGAATCCTCCAGCAGCTTTTTCGTTAACCTGTGTTTTTTTTGATTGACAGTCTTGCTTCCCTATCTGGTTTTGTGTTCTTTCCGCCAAGCAGCTCTGTTCTGTGTTCGCTGGTTCCCTATTTAAGGATGCCTTTACCTGTCACCTGTGCCTGCTATATGGTTTCGTATCCTTGTAGTTCACCTTTACTCTCTTTGGACATTCTGTGCTATTCTGACTTCTGCTTGGATCCCGGTTATTCTTTGTCTCACGTTTTTGTACTACGCCGCCCGTTTGCTACTGACTTGGCCTGCCCGATTACGTTTGCTCGTTCTGTGTTTGTTTGTCTCTGTCTGTGTTTTCACTTGACTCAGTGCAGTCATCAGTCTTCTGGATGGTGCCGACCTATGAAGGAGTTGGGTTCCCCAAAAGGCAGGGACAGAGGCTGGGAACAGTGTCAGGGCCTCACTCATCTGTGTGTGTCCCTGACAGTCTCTGACAATATACCTGGCAGTTATGTCTTATTTTACAGTTCAGTCTATTAAGCAGCCCTATTATTATAAGTTTGAAAGCATCATTACTCTTGACCCATCATAATAGACAGCTCCTAGCTAACCCACTAAGATAACCATCTTATAGGGGTTGTCGATGATTAGAAAACCATGACACTTCCTTTCAAAACAGCACCAACTCTGTTACAGGATGCTCCAGATATTGTAGCTCAGCTTCACTGAAGTGAATGGGGCTGAGCTGCAATACTAGACATATCTGTGACAAAGGTAGTGCTGTTTTTGAAAGGAAGAAGACATTTTTTAAAGTGCTGAACAAGTCATTTAGGGAGACATAAGTGATTGGGTTTTTCACCCTTTTCTGGTGTAAAATGCGGCTAAGTGAGTCGGCTACGATGTCTAATGCGCCTAAAGAATGTGTTAGGCGCATTGTTCGTAAGACTCAACACTTTCAACATGAAGGGGAATTTTGGGGGCATTCCAGGGATGTGTTGCATCACAATCGTAATATTAGACACATATATGAATGTGGTTCGGCACAATTAGGCACATTACTTAGGCAGATCTATTTCAATGTGGTTTGCCTGAGCCTGAGGAGTCGAAGTGGAGTTACATTTGCCATTAGAGCAAAAGAAGTCCCTTATTTCTCAACTTACACCATTACAATAATAAATAGTGATTTCTGATAATTACCAAACTATATAAAATTAAATTATTTAAATGTAATAAAAAATGTTATAATAAAATTAATATAAAATATATAATATCCCAAAAATATATAAATATCTCCTATAAAATGTATTTCAAATTAATAGAATCTAAAACTAGTTTTACATTAAATAACCCACTGATGATGTTGTTCAGATTTACAATTTTTAGTTTTTACTACATTAAATTAAAAATTTAGTTTTGCTGCTCTCACCCTATATTCTACATACAGCAAGAGGTAGCACACCAAGCATGATCACTACCATAGTTTCTGTTCACTGACACGCATTTCTAATGACTTTTCTTTTATTTCCAGCCTATAGCCTTTATACATGTTAGGAGCATTACTAATGTGCCTGTTTTGTAATGCGCCTAACACATAGGCAAGGCGTGTCGAATTTTGGACTCCATTTATAATCGCACAAAAAACACTTTCATACTTTCAGGCGCATTATACACTGAAAACAAGACTCGACAATTCACTTCAAAGCGACTTCCTTCATACATGTCTCCCTTAATGCCTGAATTTTCATCAACCATTGGATGCAATAATATTATTATAATGATAAATGACTCTCATACACTGTTAGATGCTGGTAATTTTAAGTTGATCTGAATTTTATGTACCTATTTACCCTTTGTGGACTGACTTCACTAAAAGATAAGAAATTACGTCAACAAATAGTTAATATTAGATGACTAAAAAAACCTTAACATTGGTCGAAGTTAATTCATTGTCCCTTGTTAAAAATTACACTTAACTAGAGCTCTTTAATTGTGTTATATGGATGCCCATATTAGATTGAAGCTATTAGCTTTGTAATTGCTCATATTGATATCAATAATTCTAGTTGCTGAAAATGGGACAGGTCACTCCCAAATCCTAGTTTTTAAAATATGTGAGTATTAATGCATTTAGCTTCTATAGAAATCATTAGAGTCAATTAAACATTTCATTATACTTGCTTATTGTAGGAGTTATTACTATTGATGTGCTGAAAGCACAATTTTCACATACAGGAATATCAATGTAATACTATGGTTAATCAAATGAAAGTACATTGACTTAATAGCAATTAGTATTGGTACATTTCCTTTTTTTATTTTTCTAAGCATAGGCTGTCACAACATGAGATAAAACAATACTTTAGGTTTCGAGGCTTGCACTAATTTTTTTTTTTTTAAATGGTAAAGTTGATATGGACAGTTAACATTTATAGACTAATTGGCTTTGCTTGGAAAAGCCAATCAGTGTTCCCCTCCTCTAGAGTACTGATACTGCTGACAAGGACCCTAAGGGCATGTCCCCACGGCACGAGTTTGCGGCCAGTTTTTCAGACGGTATTTGTCCATTGCCGTGTAAACGGGCCCTAAACATTTTGGGTGGTATGTTTTTGGCACCCAGGCGCCAGCCCTAATCTATGAACCTGTTCTACTGCGGGTCATAGATTTAGCGCTTTCTAGCTACAAAGCAAAATTTCTGGCTCAGGTAAACCCCTTTAAAGTGGTCTACCTTTTCCAGCAGTAATGCACCTGGATTTGGTGTTAAAAAGTCATACATGTGTAGTTTCGTACAGTTGTAGTGCGACACACCTCCAGCACGCCCCCCGATCTCAGGCACACTACAAAGTGCTGCGGGTGCTTTGTAAGGCACCTAATATTGAAGTGCGCCTCATTAAAAATGTGAGTGTGTGTCAAGTGGCTTTCAGCAGTTACATCAAGCTCAGAAAAAGCAGGGGAGGAAAATCCCTAGCTCTCTGTCTTCCAAAAGTCTAGCAATAATTGTCCATATACAGTATGGACAGCAACATCACTAGAGCTAGCCAAGATATCCATAAAACAGATGCCAGTGATGAATATCATACTTTACCATCAAATACCCAGACGTTTATTTGTTCTCAATTTTATTGATTACTTTTTTAGAGGATCCCATTAGATGGAATAGACCCCAGACCGAACTATCTATACAGTAAATAGTTAGGCAGGGACAGGGATGAGTTAGTACTATTCCCGGAGATCTTTCCGGTTTCCTTTTTTTACCCTTACATATAATAAGTTTTGAATGAAATTAGAAGAAATTACTGTTTGCACTATCCTTAAAGGGGTTTTGCCACCATAGACTTTGATGGGATATCACTGGGATATGCCATCAAAGTCTGATGGGTGTAGGTGCCATCTCTGGGACTTGCACCTATCTCGTGAACAGGCCCCAGAGCAGATTGGAAAACCAGTCACGCTTGCGCACAGTTCTCCACTCTGTTCTATGGTAGTTCCAAGCAGAATCAAACACACTGCTCGACTGTGCTCAGAACTAACATAGAACAGACGCTGTTGGCTTCCAGTCTGCTTGGTGACTTCGGGGCCAGTTTCTTGGATGGATGCTGGTACCAAAGAAGGGACCCGCACCCAGGGGCGCCATCAGAAATTTCAGGGCGGCATACAACTGAAGCGTCTCGCCCCCCCCCCCCTATCAAACCCACTCGACCCCCTGACCAGTCACCCAACCCCAGACAAAAAAAAAATGCAATTGCGCCATTGTTTTTGGATTTTACAGTTTATCAATATTGTGTGGGTCAGTAGGTATACAAGGGCCAGCAAATACCACCACATTATCATCACGTGTCAGAACTATTATGTTACTGACCAAACCAGTATACGCACACCCATATTCGAAATAACAACGATATACTAAGGGCCATTATACCGCCACATATCACTACCATAAACAATATGATACCACCGTTACTATTACTGAGTCTAATTAATTACAATAAGAACGATATTACTGCCAAACAGTGACCATAGAGTGTTAGATACAGGTGTACACAGGTGCTCCACACACAGAGCAGTTACATTTAGTGACTCACAGGAGACGTCTTTTTTGATTGGAGTCGTTCACTTTCCCTTTTTCTTCTCCATCCGGCCCAGACAGCCATGATGACTTCGCCCGGCTGCGACTCCTCTCTGCAGAATTTACGTCCCCTTAAGTAGGGACCCACACGGAGAGGGGAAGGTTGGGGGAACTTGAATGGGGCCCCACACGGATGGGAGGATGGGGGAACTTAAATGGAGCCCCACACTGCAGGAGGGGAAGAACTTGAGTGGGGTTGCACACAGCTGGGGCTGGGTGGGGTGGGACTCTGGGGCATGGGGCATCAGTGGGGCCCTAGGGGCTTCAGTGTGGCAGGAGGGGCTGCAGAGGGGCCCCAGGGGCTTTAGTGTGACAGGGGGGGGCTCCAGGGGCTTCAGTGCAGCAGGGAGGGGTTCAGTGGGGACCCCAGGGGCATTAGTGCAGCAGGGGGGTGGGTGAGTGGGAGCCCCAAGTTCTTTAGTCCAGCGGGAGGGAGGATTTAATGCAGGCCCCAGAGGTTTTAGTCCAGCAGGGTGGGTTAGTGAGGGCTCCAGGGGCTTTGGTGCAGCGGTGGGGGGCTCAGTAGGGCCCCAGGGGCTTTGGTGTAGCGGTGGGAGGCTCAGTGGGGCCCCCGGGGCTTTGGTGCAGCGGTGGGGGGATCAGTGGGGCACCAGGGGATATGATGCAGTGTGTGGGGGGCTCAGTGGGGCCCCAGGGGCTTTCTTGCAGTGGTGGGGGGCTCAGTGGGGCACCAGGGGCTTTGGTGCAGTGGCAGGAGGCTCAGTGGGGCCCCAGGGGCTTTGGTGCAGTGGTGGGAGGCTCAGTGGGCCCCAGGGGCTTTGGTGCAGCGGTGGGGGCTCTGTTGGGCCCCAGGGGCTTTGGTGCAGCAGTGCGGGGCTCAGTGGGGCCCCAGGGGCTTTGATGCAGTGTGTGGGGGGCTCAGTGGGGCCCCAGGGGCTTTGGTGCAGTATGTGTGTGCGGGGTGGTTTGGTGGGGAGACCACAGTATCATACAATTTGAGGGGAGAGAAGCTGTGCTCAGAGTCAAAGCAGCGTCTATCACTTACTTCTCCTGCAGCTACTGTGGACGGAGTCGGCCCCTCCCTTCTGCCTGTGGGCGGGACGCCTGATCATTTGAATCACCGAAGCCCCGCCCACAGGCAGAGGGAGAGCGGGAGGGGCCGACTCCGTTCACAGGAGCTGCAGGAGAAGTGACAGACGCTACAGTGACTCGGAGCACGGCCGCCCCCTCTCCTCACACTCTGAGCCGCACGGGCCCTGCGGCCGGTCAGCAGTGCCGCGGGGCCCGTGTCCAGGCTCAGGCAGGCTATTTTGTGAAACAAGAGGGCCTGCTTGCCGCGGGCCCCCTTGTTTCACCGGGCCCGGTATAACAGTAGCCCCTGTACCCCCTGTATGGCGGCCCTGCCCGCCCTATCAGACTTTGATGGCATATCCTAGTAATATGTCATCAAAGTCTATGGTGGTAAAACCCCTTTAAAGCGAGGTGATGCAGGACTGAACAAAACCTGGATAAGCCCAAACACTTCTAAGTTTGTATTGCAACATTGTGAGTACCCCCAGAAAGGTAGATGCCTCCATACATCTCCATAAAGTAAAAAAAAAAGTTTTTCCTTTACCATGCTGTTTCACAGAATCTGCTTTTCACAGGCAGCTTCAGGATCCAACTTCCTGGTTAGACTGAGGGTGGTTCTACAGCAGTGATTTGCATATCAGATCTGCTATTCCTAGCTGAAATCAGAATGTATTAAACAGTAAGGTAGAAGGCTACAAAACTGTAAAGGGTTAAAGTTTATCAGTAACATAGACAAACAAGCTCCTGTGCTATGATACCTCAGAGAGAGGGGATCCGTAACCTATGGTAACTTATGTACAGAAGCAGGATATAAGATCTCCCTTATCTCTTAAAAGAAGCAAAATCAAAACAGCAATGTATTTGGTAATAGTCTTTATTTCCTTTTATTTACCTTTGTCTACATGTTTAAAGCTAATCATTGTTGTGAGAAAACCCCTTTAAGGGTAAAAAGCTTGTTGGTCCAATGGGGTATGATTAAAATTAGAAAAATTAAGTATACTCACCTCCATGAAGCTCTCGTTCCTTCCTGGTGGTCGGCCCGTACATCCCAGCTGCACAGTCAACGTCCATTGTTCACGTGCTATGTGCAGCCAATCACAGGCTAGAGCAGTCATGTTCACGTGACATTGTGGGCTGTGATTGGCTGCACATAGCAGCTGATTTCCAGCAGCGATCACTATTTTTGAGCCCGCACACTGTCCATGACGTATATTTATGTCAATTTGCGTTATCCCCTACCTGACTAGTACATAAACTTATGTCAAATGTCGGCAAGGGGTTAAAACCAATTTTCCTGGGAGACTTTTTTTTTAAAGATTTTTGGCAGCTTTGTTTTAGTAGTTCTTGGCGATTAAGAATTGCATAAAAAATCATGTCCTTCTCAAGCTGTGATAGTAATTAGATAAAACTGACTGGCAAGACAGACTAACCTCAGTTTACGGTTGTTGCTGAGGTCTCAGCCTAAATAGTAGGCAATGATATGATGATTGTTCTATATTTCTCAGGACAAGCCTAGTTAAAGATTAGACTTGACCAAAAGGGCAATGTTAAGAGCAATACATTAAAGGATAATGGGTTAATCTTTCTCTGTAGTGGGAAAGTTTCCAGTGTTTTTCATACTAATCAAGTCCAACTTTTAGGCTCATAGTTAGAGATGGGCGAATTGATTCTAACTAAGTGGAATTCGTTTAGAATTTCAGGAAAACTTCGGTTCGGAACGAAGTCGAAGTTTGGGGTACTTCGCGTGAACGAAGTGTGCTTGATTGATAAAATGGCGGGCGAACACATGCCGTTACATGGGGCAAAGCACTCTGGAGGAAGAAGGGCATAGCCTGAAATGAAAATGTGCAGAGATGAAGCCAATCAGAGACCGGCGGTTTCCTGTGACGTCACCGCACTATATAAGTCCGGGGCGCAAACGCTGGGAGTTCATACCGCTCTCACTGTACTGATTAGGGAAGGTGCGGGCTGCGGCTGCTTATGATGGGCTGATACAAAGAACTAATTTTTATACAGCGATTTCTGGGGGTGTCTCAGAGACTGCTTCTCTTAACGTTCTATTTCTAAATTTTGTGGGTTTTGGGATCTGAAGTCCAGTGTGGTCCAGTTCAGCTGCAAAATACATTTTAATGCAATCTGCTCACAGCACATTGAATATCCAAGGGTGATCTAAGCCGTTCCTGTTTGTATTCATTTAAAGAACAGCGTTTTTACAATACAAATACCACTTCATTTTTGGCTGCTCAATTCTTTCGCGCAATTTACATCCAGGGGTTAATTAAGCGTTGTTCTGCTGCTGTGGTGACTAAAATAAACCGTCTTTTTCACCGGCAAAAAATAAATTTTTTCTGTAGCATAATTCACAAGCGAAGGTTAATTACAAGTTTTCCTCTTGTTGTGTAGCGTAAAATACACGCCATTGTAACACGCTACAAAGCTCGTAGTTTTTGGTTGCTCAATTCTTTTGCGCAATTTACATCCAGGGGTTAATTAAGAGTTGTTCTGCTGCTGTGGTGACTAAAATAAATCGTCTTTTTCACCGGCAAAAAAGACATATTTTTTTCTGTAGCATAATTCACAACCGAAGGTTAATTACAAGTTTTCCTCTTGTGTAGCGTAAAATACACGCCATTGTAACACGCTACAAGGCTGGTAATTTTTGGCTGCTCAATTCTTTTGCACAATTTACATCCAGGGGTTAATAAAGCGTTGTTCTGCTGCTGTGGTGACTAAAATAAATCATCTTTTTCACCGGCAAAAAAGACATTTTTCCTGTACAATAATTCACAAACGAAGGTTAATTACAAGTTTTCCTCTTGTGTAGCGTAAAATACACGCCATTGTAACACGCTACAAGGCTGGTAATTTTTGGCTGCTCAATTCTTTTGCACAATTTACATCCAGGGGTTAATAAAGCGTTGTTCTGCTGCAGTGGTGACTAAAATAAACCGTCTTTCTTACCGGCAAAAAATACATTTTCTGTAGCATAATTCACAAGTGAAGGTTAATTACAAGTTTTCCTCTTGTTGTGTAACGTAAAATACACGCCACTGTAAAACGCTACAAAGCTCGTAGTTTTTGGTTGCTCAATTCTTTTGCGCAATTTACATCCAGGGGTTAATTAAGCGTTGTTCTGCTGCTGTGGTGACTAAAATAAACCGTCTTTTTCACCGGCAAAAAATAAATTTTTTCTGTAGCATAATTCACAAGCGAAGGTTAATTACAAGTTTTCCTCTTGTTGTGTAGCGTAAAATACACGCCATTGTAACACGCTACACAGCTGGTATTGTTTGGCTGCTCAATTCTTTTGCGCAATATACATCCAAGGGGTAACTAAGTATTTTTCTGCAGTTGTACTTAGTAAAAGAAACTTTGTTTTTCACCGCCACATAAGAAATTCTGTAGCATAATTCATATCCGAAGGTTAATTAAGCCTGTTTGTGCTTTTATATTCAGTAAAATACACAGAGTTTTTAAACGGCACATACAAGTCAATTTTTCCTGCCCATTTGTGGAGCGCAATTTATATCCAAGGGTTACCCAAGCTTGTTACTGGGTTCATTGGAGTCAAATACAGGGTGTGTATTTATCATATACAGATATCTTCATCAAACAGTGTCTGTACATTTTAGAACAGACAGTATGTCAGACAGAGAGGTGGCAGGCTCTTCACCTGCAAGTGGCAGTGGCACAAACATTCCTGGAGCAGGCCCAGGTCACAGCACAGCAAGGGGACGTTGCAGCAGGGATCACTCGATGAGGCCACAACTGCCGCTGTCATCTAGCGGCCGTGTGTTGTTCAGCAACCCAATGGTTCTTGATTGGTTGACTAGGTCATCCACTCCTCCCAGATGACATCTCACAAACCCAGCCAAGAGTCGGTGGGAACGTCAGACAAAACCCTTAGTTGGCATGGCCCGGGAGCGGGTCAGCGGCCCTCACCTGTCCTCAACCAGCCTCTGTCCCATCCGGGTCCCTCAGCCAGATATCTACTATGTGGTCTGGGCTCAGCGCCACTATATAGCGAGGATGAACAATTTGAGGGCAGTCAGCAGCTACTTGGCAGCGAAGAAAGGGGGCCAATATCCCCTGCTTCTTGCCGTAGGCAGCAAAATATAGATGAGGAGAGTGGCATGGGAGGTCATGTTGTGTGGGGTCAGCCTCTGCATACCAAGACCGGTGATGAGGACAGCAGTGACAATGAAACACAAATAGATGATGATGTAGCCGACCGTTTGGGAGCCGGGTGAAGCAAGGGCTTCATCATCGTCAGGAGAAGAGGGCGTCAGCTTGCGCGTCAGGCAGCGGTGCAGCCAGCAAGTGGGTTGTGTGGCCGTGAGTCAGCATGGTAGCAGCAGTGTGAGGTCGGGAGCCAAGCGGCCACGGGGTAGAAAACCCGCTTCGCAGGTCCATTAAAGTAGCGGCACAAGGGCTCAGCGAGGGAGCGGCGGTAGTGGTCACTCAGTGCGGAGCGTTGGCGGTAAAATCAGCTACTCGCCGGTGTGGCAGTTCTTTGCTTAGACACCGGAGGAGCCGAATATGGGTATATGTAGAATCTGTGGGCAGAAAGTGAAGCGTGGCCAGGGAGCTAACGTTGGCACCACGGCCCTGCGTCAACACATGCAGCGTCACCATCCGGTGGCCTGGGAGAAACGTGCCTCAGATGTGATGGTCCATCCTGCCGCCGCAGCAGTAGCAGCGGCCATCGTCACGTATGCCATTGCAGCCAGTCAAGGCTCCACCACCTCTGCAGAAGGGAGCTGTTTCTCTTTGACATTATCTCCCGCTCCAGATGCTCCTGCTCCTCGCTACTCATGGCGCCAGCAGTCGTTCAGTGAGGCGATTGCAAAGAGACAACAGTATGCGTCCAACCATCCTAAGGTGCAGCAACTGACCATGCTCCTGTCCAAGTTGTTGGTACTGCAGTCCCTCCCTTTCCAAATGGTGGACTCTGCACCATTCAGAGAACTAATGGCTTGTGCCGAGCCGAGATGGAGAGTTCCAAGCCGTAATTTATTTTCCAAAAAGGCAGTACCAGCACTTCATAAATATGTAGAACAGAAAGTGGGCCAGTCCTTGAGCTTATCGGTTTGTTCCAAGGTGCACGGCAGCGCGGACGTCTGGAGCTGTAACTACGGTCAGGGCCAGTACATGTCCTTTACGGCCCATTGGGTGAATGTGCTTCCTGCCCAGGCACACCAACAACTTGGACAGGAGACGCCGCTTTCTCCTCCACGTTGTCAAACTGCGGCTCCTGCGCCAATGTCCGCCTCCTCCTCCTCCTCCACCACCACCACCATCTCAGCCTCCACAAGTACTGCTCCATCATACCACATGTGTAGGGCACAGCGGTGTCACGCAGTTCTACACCTGGCTTGCCTCGGCGAAAAAATTCACACAAGGGAGGAACTGTTCCGCGTCATGCAGCAAAAAAATCGATTTTGGGGTTTTTCTCCGCCCAACTGCAAACAAAAACCAAGGTGAGGACAATGGTAGGAACATGGTGTCCCCTGCACCGAGGGGGATTTCCAGGGGCCGCCTGCAGGGCGATTTGTTCAATCTGGTTGTGAAAAGGTATCCGAATCTTCCACCGATCTTCAGAAGATTCTGAAAAGGCCAGAAACTGTGCATGCACTTCATCTTCAAAACCCGGGAACAACCTCCTCAATTGCAGCGGCAGAAGGCCTCCCCAAACACACTCTGATATGCATGTTTCCCCCAGTTGGAATTCCACCCTGCACATTTTGGGACCATGTTTAACAAAAAAAGGCCATTAACATTTTTTGATGACCCAGGCGGACGGAGTCCCCCCCCTTGTAACTTTTGATGTAGCCATGGCAGCCATGCGTGACCCTCCCGTTTGTTGGGGCCCATTCGGGGGAGGCCATTTATTTGTCAGTCGCCGGACTCGGGTGAATAACGTCTTTCCCACTGTTCATCCCCCGGAAACAATGCTGAAAATCTGTCTGGGCAGGGGACTGTAGAATGTGGGGACTACATTTTTGCGGCCCCAGTCTGGGGGGGACTAAAATGGAGGAAGAGGAGGAGGAAACTTGGAGCGAAGCATTGTCTGGTGAAATGAGGGATTTCTACCCAGGTGACAAGAGAGGGGGAGCAGGACCTGGGGGAGGTAATGGAGATGGGAAGACGGGAGATGACCCATGCCCCATGGCAGTATCAGTGGAGATGGGGGCAGGGACCCCCTGGGAGTCACTTGTGCAATGCCCGCAGCATGCTAATTTGCCTGGCTTAAACCCGAATATCCCCATCCGAGAGGATGACTTTGCTCTCAACCCTTTTGGCCCTCGCTACCGGCCCAAAATGGGGCCTTTTTCCCCCATACTGAGAGGGAGGAAAAATAAAATACATAGGGAAATCCTCCGTATCAGTTTGGGCCGTGCCTATTTGCGGATCGTCCCCTCTGACAGGTCTGACCCGGGGGGTTTTCCCAGCCTCAAATAAACTGCTGGGGCTGCTGGGGGAAAAGGGGGGGGGGTAGGGATAACCCCTCCTCAGCAGCAACCAAGTTTGGAGTCAAGATGAGCTCTTTCCTTCACCCGCCTATGAGGAGGGAGTCGAAGAAAACAGCAGCAGCGGACCTGGAGCAGTCCCGAACCAACAGGGGGGTGGGCCCACTTGGAGAGCACTCTGCCACCCAAGTTAAATCCCTTGGGTACTGGGGAGACAAACTGGGTGTGTGGCCGCAACTTTCGGGGTTTTTTGGAGAAGCCCCTGCCCGATATGTGGCTTAGGGGGTGTTCAGGCGGGGGGGGCCACGTTTTCCCCAAGGAAACCACTTTTCCACGGGAAAGTGGAAACTGACCTTTTTAAAAAAATCAGGGGTGGATTGGCCAGGATTTCCCCCCCCACCAATGCCTCATTTCTACATCAGCCTTGACGCCCACCCCCAAACTGTGAGAAATTTTGTCTTTTTTTCAAAATACCTGCCCAGCCCCTATTCTGATGCCGCCACCTCCTGAGCCAAATCTGCTACAATTTCTCCCTCGCCCCACCCCTTTTTGCCACCTCCAGAAGTCATTTTTCCATGTCTGACCTATCTGCGCTGCCGTGACCTCCACACTCTGTCTTTTTTGGCCCCTCTGGGGCCTACTCCATTTTTGCCCCCTCCAGAATGTCATTGGATGTCTGACCTCATTCCTGCTGCTGGTGACCCCCACAATGTGTCATTGTCCACTCCGACCCCTCTGTTGGGTTTTCCGTCTTTACCTCCACTCCTTTTATTATGACTTGTGGCCTACTCCTTTTTTGGGCCACCTCCAGAATGCATTGTGCCACTGCCCGACCCCATGCTGCTGCTTTACCCGTGCCCTCCCCACTGTGTCATTGTGCCACTCTGTGGGCCCACTCCCTTTTTGCCCCCTCAGAATGTCATTGTGCCACTGCTGCCTCAGCTGTCTGCCATGCCCCCCACCTGTGTCATTGTCCCCCGTGGCCCACTCCCTTTTTTTTCCACCTCCAAATGTCATTGTGCCACTGTCAAAAACCCAATGTGCGTGTAGCTGCTGCCGGACCCCCACACTTGTCATTTGCCACTCTGTGGCCTCATGTGCTGCGCCCCTGACCTCCACACTGTGTCATTGTGCCCTGTCTGACCTCATCTGCTGCTGCCCGGCCCCCCACACTGTGTCATTGTGCCCCTCTGTGGGTATCCTTTTTTTGCCACCTCCAGTAAGTCATTGTCCCCGTCGGGCCCATGCTCTGTTGCCGTGCCCTTCACACTGTGTCATTGTCCACTCTGTGAAACCCACCCTGTTTTTGCCACCCCCAGTGCATTTTCCCCTGTCTACTCATGCTGCGCTGTTGTGCCCCCAACTGTTTTTCATTGGCCCCTTGGGCCTATTTTCTGTTTTGCCACCTCCAGAATGTTATTGTCCACTGTCTGACCGCTCTGCTTGGCTTTTCCGCCGTCACCCCACACTTGTCACTGATATTGCCCCCCTGAGCTCTCACTTGTTTTTTTCCCGCTTTCGCTGGGATTACTTTAAACAGGGAACATTCCCGTTTTTTAGTTTTTTGGTCAAGTTTTGCCCTCTTAACCCAGGGAATTTTTTAGTGAAGGATGCTTTAAAAGGGGGGGCGGGGGTCATCTGGGTTATACTAAAACACAAATTGTATGAAGACCAAAACTCCCCCTCATTTTAACTGGGGACAAACGTTCTAACCGCACCCTGCAGGGTCTGTGCAGCCCGGAAATAGCTGTTTTTTTAACGCGATTCGTCCCGAAGTAATTGCCCAAATTTTTTTTTTGTCGGAAATTCGGGGGAAGTGACCGAACCAAAATTTTTTAGAAAATTTGCCCCTCTCTACTCATAGTGGCCTGCAAGAGAACTGCAAGCAATCCTAACGTCATGATATGAACTCACAGATCAAAAATTCAAAGTGAAAAAACCAAGAAGAACGTACAAAAAGAGAACTTTAAAAAAAAAAAACCTTCCCCAGTTTTTAAAAAAATAAATCCATTTACTTTGCTTTTGTTTTAAATTTTAGAACAAAATTTTTTTTTATGGTAGTGTCCCTTAACCCCTTACCGCCAGAGTCTTTTGGCCTCTTTGACGACCCATTTTTAAAAATCGGGCATGTGTCACTGAAAGCGAATAACTTTTTGACATTTTACCTATTTTAAGGGTGGCAACACAGGAAGGGGTACAATGGAGTGTACACCCCGGGCCAGGGTCCTGGCATGCAACTTTCGTGTCCAGACACATGCCCCCCAAGGGAAGGAGCCTTGGGTGAAAGGCAAAGTTTTAAAAGGTGTTGCAGTAAACGCGACCAGGGGGGTGTAGGCCCAAAACATCCGGGGCCCCGGGCCCGTGTTAAGTTTTGTCAAGGGGCAGGGGTTCACACGCGTTTTTTTTCGCCCCTTGAACCCGGCTGGTTTTTACAGGAAAAAAAATTGGGCCCGCGCGTCCCTCGAAGCTCCCCCAATATTTATTCTCCCAAAACAGGTAATCGTTGCTGTCAGTGACAGCTATGAGTTACCATAAATTTGGGGCCTGTACTTCGGGTTATTGAATGCAATTACCCCCAAAATACGGACCAACATTAGTTAGTGAAAAACACGCGTATTGTGGGGGAAACGTGCTGTAATGCGGCCAAAGTTTTTCCCCCCCAATACGGGAAAATCATTCGGGTGAGGGGGTAGGATTAGCTGCTGTTTTTCCCCGCACTAGAACCCCCCGTAAAAATAATAACCTGCTGCTTCTTTCAGGGGAAAGTGAAATGGATGGGAGGGGGCCGGGGCGCTGCTGAAATTACACCTGGGGAGCACGTACTTTTAACAGCAGGGGTATACGGTGCGCACAGTCCGTGCCCCTATATGCTTGTGAACAACCTTAGGGGGTACAACGTGTTTTTGGAAGTACATGCTGTTTAGGCGACTCCAAGCCAGGGGGGCCGTCCATTCACCTCCCTACAGAGCCCGAAAAGTGATCACTTTTCCCCCCCCGGTGTACAATTATGTGTATTTACCACGGAAGACAAATTAATTCAAGCTCTCTGTGAGAACTATGAATTACAGTAATTGTGGCCGGGATAAACGGGCGTATTAAGGGAAATACGCCACAAATGCCC
>JAODAL010046293.1:0-31078 GCA_025379985.1 Phyllomedusa bahiana | reverse complement strand
GTTTGTTTTATTTGTATGAATTTTTGGAGTAAGTAAAAAATGCTTAGTATCTTATAAATGTTTTGGATTATTTTGCCTTTTTTGCAGGGAGTGTTCCTTTTCAGTGCTGTGCAAATGACTCCACTTTCCATGGGCAGTTATATTTTCCCTTCTTGGGGACAAGGAGTTGGCTGGTTCATGGCATTGTCTTCAATGGTGCTGATTCCTGGCTACATGATATATTTGTTCCTGTCCCTTAAGGGGTCCTTAAAACAGGTAAGGGCTGTGACAGTAAATTGATAAACTTCACTGCAAAATATTTCTACTATATAACTTTAGAATATGATGTCCTGTTTTTATGTAAGATAAGTTGTATAAGTTGGGTTACATATAACTTAGGGAGACATGTATGGATCTAGGCAGTTCGAAGTGCATTTCCGCATCTATTTTTCAGTGTCAAATGTGCCTGAATGCATGAAAGTATTTTTGTGTGCTCATAAATGGTGTCTAAAGTTCATCACACCTTCTCTGTGTGTTTGATGCATTTTGCGACTTAGGCGCATAATTTATGCGCCAAACATGTATAAAGGCTATAGATAGGCTGGAAAAAAAAGAAAAGTCATTAGAATAGCATGTCAGTGAATAGAAACTATGGTACTGATCTTGCTTGTGCTGAGCTGGCTCTTGCTGTATGTAGAATAAAGGGTGAGAGCAGCAAAAATAAATTTCAAATATAATGTAGTAAAAATGTAAAAATCTGAACAACATCATCGGTAGGTTTTTAAATATAAAATTAGTTTTAGATTCTATTAATTTAAAAAACATTTTATAGGAGATATTTTAATATTTTTGGGATATTATATATTTTTATATTAATTTTATATGATAACATTTTTATAAAATTTAAATAATTTAATTTATGTAGTTTGATAATTATCATAAATTACTTTTATTATTGTACTGTTGTAAGTTGAGAAATATTGGACATTTTTTTCCCTAACAGCAAATCTTTTTCCCTCAGGCTCAGGCAGACCACATTAAAATAGGTCTGCCTGTTCGAGCAGAAATCCACCTAATTTTGTCGAACCACATTCATATATGTGGCTATTATCACGAGTCTGGTGCGTCACGCCCCAAGAACGCCCCCTCATGTTAGGCGCATTAAAAAAGTGTTGAGTCTTACGAACAATGCACCTAACACATTCATTAGGTGCATTAGACATCATAGCCGGCTCACATTGACACATTTTACACCAGAAAAGGCTGAAAAACACAATCATACAGGTCTCCCTTAGTGTCAATTTTAATTTTTTTTTTGTGGAAACTGAAAAAGAATCAAATACGTCTCTTAATTTCTTTCATTTGGGCCATTTATTGTACACTATAAACAATATATGAACTTTTTTGTATGTTTACTCAGGTTATAAATGTGTCAGTATATATAGTTTATATATTTTTATGTTTCAAGTTTAAAGGTGAATTCCAGCAAGGAAAAATTCTGTGTAAGTAAGACTAGGGTGGACTGTAAAAGAAAAAAAAGTTGTACTTACCACCTGGATCCCCTGCTGTTGCTACTCTGACTCACTCCTTTGCTCTTTTGGTGTCTCATATCGACACACAGAGAATATTCTCTGCCCACTCTCCATTGCTGTGAGTAAATGAATAGTGAGCATCTCTTGTGTTTTGGCATGATACCCCAGTAGTACAGAGAAATGAGTTGCAGTGCGTTTTGGAGCGGTAGCAGATTGGGACCTTGGAGGTGAGTACAACTTCTTTTACATGTTTTACCCTTGGCTGCCCCCATTTAGAGAAAAAAATTCCTCACTGGAATACCACTTTTTTGTCACTATAAGCAGCACATTAATTTTTTTGTATGGGTTTTTACAGAAATGTATATATATAAAAAATTGGATGACTTATAGAAGCTTTTTTATTTTAGTATCCTTTACTAATATTTTTCGGTTTGTTTTAACTTAATTGTATTTTATTTGACCAATATAGTACTACTAGTGGGTTTAATGACTAATACAACAACATATTTTTACTTACTTTAGCGTCTACAGGTCATGATCCAGCCAAATGATGATGTTGTCCATAACGAAAATGGCCCTGAACAGTTGTCAAAGAGTAACTCTGCCAACAAGGAAGCCTATATATAAACATACTGTACTATGAAAGTGCAGTTGTTATGATTTTTCTAAATTCAAAATGGTTGACATGACCACATAGTTACATCTGGAATAAAGAATTTACCTACCTCCAGTGGCAAAAAAGGGGACCATCACCAGTAGAGCACAAGGAAATCAACTAGGTTATTTTCTTACTGTTTTGTGGAATTTCATGAATGGTTTGCGTGTTCAGGCAATTTAGACTGTTAATGTTTTTATCTTTACTGCAAGAGTTGAATTTGTAAACCGAAAAAGCACCATTTTTAAAGCTATATTTGGCTATGAAAATATGATGTTTTGTGTGATTGATTTTTAATTCTGAACCATTTCTTAGAGGCAGCTCCCAAGACTTTGCATAAGATTCATAAAAAGGTTATTATCTCTCTTCTTTTTACTCCGTATTTTTACAGAACAAGGATAGATAACGCCAATGTTTGAAGGATTTTCTTTTTTCAATTATTTTAGAAAATTGTCTATTATTTTTTTCTGTCAAAGGTTTTCTTAAGGAATTGATTTTTTTCTTATTGAGAAAATGAAAGCACAAATTAAGTTCAAGGGACCAAATTTACATATGCATTTATTACAGAAAACATAAAAAATGATCATTTAGAAGATAGACACCAGCCTTTTCTAAAGAAAATGAATACAATCCACTGTACATTTTATTTCAAAATTACTTTTTAAATTTAATTAAATAAGTATTAAACCAATTCATTGCATTTTAAGGGGGACATGTATGAATACTGTCTTGGTCAAAGACTTTCTTTATTGCCCATAACAACCAAACAGAGATCCGCTTTCATTTTTTCAGAGCACTATATGAAATGTAAGGGGAGCTCTGATTGGTTGCTATGAGCAACAAAGAAAGTCTTTGACCAAGACAGTATTCATACATGTGGTACTAAGTCTTGAAAAAACTTGACATGGTTCTTTTATTTCTAGAAACAGGGCATTCACATAAAATGTTGAATAATGCAAATGTTAGAAATTACAATATCCAATATGTTAGGGGAGAGGACACTAATACACCCTTATGCCACGCAACATACCTGGTTGGATTTACTGCATCTTGTAAATGGCAAAAGTGTTCCAATATTTCATAATAACAAAAATAAAAAAAGAAAAAGAAATAAAAACTTGTTGCATAATGCTTTTGGCATTTCCATTTGATTTCAGGCACAACATAAAATGCCTACATTGGTGATAGATGACTGTGTTGCACAAAGAACTTTCTCTTTAGCAAAGTCTTGTGCTTTTTAAAATGTTCTATAGCACATACTTTAGAACTACTATGTGATATGTTTCTTGTGAATGTTAGTTTGGTTTGTCATTTTTGTCCAAAGAGTGAAAAAAAATTATCTATATATGTTATTGCAATAAATTAATATTCTAAGAATGTCAAGCACATTTATTGTAGAAAATATATACAAATATTTTAACAGAATTTGTACAATGGTATTGTTTCGTAGATCCTAAAATTTGTCTCTTTTAAAAATTTTAAACAAAATTCAAAATTTATAATAACGTATGTCTGTAGCGCAACCAGGCAAAATGTCTTGTTCTAACTTTATTTTGTATACAATGTCTCCGGGTCATTTTTTGTAAAGTCCCACAAAAACCAAAAGGCAATGAGCCTTGGGGCCCCTGCCCGGCTGTTCATTATATGTACTACAGTCCAATGTTGTTCAAAAACATAAATGCAGTATCTAAATGTTTGATTGTATACAACACGTACATACAAAAAAAAAATGACAGATATGCTTTGTAGCAATCTTATATACGAAATATCTACTTTAGCAGAATAGTGATGTAAAAAACTACTTTTTTCCCAATTGTGAATAACTGTATCTTTTTGTAGTATCTTCCCTGATAAAAATATATTCTATCACTCGATAAGCTTACCCGCAATAAGATATTATGTCAAGACTCAAATAAAGTTATCTCTATATATAAAGTATATATGTAATGAAACAGGGGGCATAGAAAAAACTATATACAGATCTTGTTAACGGAAAAAAAAAATATCCTTTATATTTAGTATCTTGCAAACTGTTCTATGGACCAAATGTAATATAAGATACATTTTAAATGTCTTTTAAAATGGTGCCCTACCCTGAAAAAGAAAATCAACGGTTGTCTTTTTCTTTTCAGGGAATTTAGAAATCAAATAAAGGATATATTACAAATAAAGTATGCACTGGGTTTTTTCTGCAAAATTTTTTGAAATTTTTCCAAGAAATCGCTAGATTTTTTTTAACTTTTTGTTTTGAAGTTTTTGACACCCTTCCCCTTTTTAATAAAATTTGAAAATGCAAAATTGTAACCACCAATATCTCTCTATATTTTCAGCTTGTCCTTTGGATCGACTTAAATAGTAATTGCATTTTTTCTAACACCATGAAATTTTTTTTAAAATTTAAAGCTTTTTCCTTTTTAAAAAGGCTCCAAAAAAATTTAATTTTAAATCCCCTCCATTTTATTAAAGCTAATACTCACAGATCCCCCTTTTGGGGCATTCTGTGCAGAAATTTTAAATTTTATACCCCCTTTTCATAACCCAATTTAACTACTTTTTAAGCTTGCCCCCGACAAGTGACATTACAAAGGCCCACAAAATTTTTTTTTTTTTTTTTTTTTTTTTTTTTTTTTTTTTATTTTAAAGCCTTTTTTAAACTTTCATTCTAAAGGGAAGTAAAAAGTAGAACTTATTAAATAGTTTTTTATGTGTATGAAATGAATAAAAAAAGTTGTGTTTTTCTAAAATTTAAAACAGTTTACAGTGTCTGGAGGGTGTATTTTTTGGAATTTGATTAAATTTTTTCAAAAATTAAAATGAAAGCATTTTGTCTCAAACAGCTGTTTCAAAAGGTCAGCTTCAAAACTCACATTTTTCCGGGTTTTGGGCCTTTTGGGTATTTTCTAAAGCAGTAATTATCATATCAGCTCTGCTTTTCCTGGCTATTCCAGTTAACGAGGCATGAGTGCAGGAGGTTTATAATCTGTAGTGTAAAAAAGGGGAACATAGTTGGTGGGGTTAACCAAGAAAACTTTTGTATTACAAGCGGGTATATAAAATCTTCTTTATCTACTGAAGAATACAAAATATAAACAGTAATGTATTTGATAGTCTTAATTTACCTTTCTCTACATGTTAAAAGGTAATCATTGTGGCGAGAAAACCCCTTTAACAAAAAGATAGAGATCATAAAACATAAGAAGACAAAAATATTTGTCACGAGATAAAACCACACTCTCTCCAAATGCTTTGCTTTTAGATATTAGGAAGTTTTTTGAGCGATTGCTTTGGGTTTATCGAAAACGATGGGATAGTCGTTTTTATCCCCGCTACCCAAAAAAGGGTTTTTTTTCGATAGTGAGCATCGATTAGGCGATGACCTTTAAAAGGTCTATGGGAGAGCAACAACACCTTCTTTTATTACACCCAAAAAAGGGTTGGAGAAGCTAAAATTTTAAATAACAACATTTCCAAAAGGGTTTACGTGCTACATCTTAGGCAACACACTTGGGTTTATAAAAGTCCGGGAAAAAAAAGGGTTTCCCAAATTTTTTTATCCCTGTCTTGTCCCAACACCCCTGACCCTTAAACCTGCATCACCCAAAATTAAAAAGTGCCGAAGGCAGTATGATTTAAACCAAACATCTTCTTAAACGGGAAACATTAAATTTATCCCTGTCCGGAACGCAGCAGGGCCCCCAAACCTGCATGACCCCCACATTTAAAAATTCCCGGGAAAAAAAGGAGTTTTTTAAACCACCATTTTTTTTTCACGGGACATTGTTTTTACCTGCCTGGGCCCACAGCAGGAGCCCCAAATCTGATGCCCCCCACTTTTAAAAAAAGTCCAAAAAAAAGGTTTTCTTTCAACCCCCCCATTTTAGTTAAAATGGACATTAAACTAGAACTGTCCTGGCCCGCAGTATAAACCTTTAAAACCCGTCTGCCCCCCAAAATTTAAAAAAGTCCCGGGGAAAAAGAAGTTTTTAAACCCACCTTTTTAGTTGAATGGACATTGAAAAAACCCTGCCCTTTAAAACCCCCGAATGACCCTTAAATCTGTTGCCCCACAGATTAAAAAGGGGCCGGGGAAAAAAAAGGGAAAATTTCCTTTAAACCACCATTTTTAGTTTCACAAAAAACCCTTTTGACTATACCTGTCCTGGACCGCAGTTGCCCAAAAAACCCTTTCCCTGCCCCCCAGATTAAAAGCCCGGGAAAAAAAGGATTTCTTTCAACCACCTTTTTTTAGCTGAATTTGGACATTAAATATACCTGCCCTGGCCACAGCATGACCCGGGGCCCGGAGTTAAAGTGGGTGGGGGTGAGACCCCGGGGCTGGGGGCCTTCCATCTATTTAACCCGGGCAGGTTAAAATCCCTTTGATGACCAAGCAAAGAAAACTGTCGTGCTAAAAGGAGGGGAAACCCAAAGTTTTGAGAACCCCCAGCCCTTCCCTCAGCCACAGTCAAGACCGGGGTTTGCGCTTGCCCCCCCTATGAGTGCGGCCCAAATTTGGGACCCCTTTCATTTTGGAAAATTACTGGTGGTTTAACCCCCTTTTAAAACCCCCAAGGGGGCCTTTTTTTGGGGTTTTTTTTCTCATTTTTACTCAAGGGCCCTGGAGGAAATGGCCCTTTTGTCTTTTTTTCCCCTGCCCCGTGCTCCAAAACTCCATGTCCCCCGAAAAAACCTAAATTTTGGTCAAGTTTTCCCTGTTCCCCCTTGTACAATTCAAAAGGGGAAAATTTTTTTTAAACAGCTTTTTTTGTAAATGCAATTTTTTTAGTACTTTAATTTAAAAAAACCACTTTTTTTAAAATAGGAGGGAAAATCCCCCCCCATTTTTTTGTTTTTTATTTTTTCATTGTTTTAAATGGGTTGTCTCAATACAGGGATTGATAGCTATTTTAAAAAGGATCTTGCAAAAAAAAAGTCATTTTTGAAAATTTGTCCATTAACAGTGTCCCTCCCAATTCCCGGTTTTTTGACAGCCCCATCCCCCTTTGAGCCCACTCTTGAAAATTTGTGAAAAAAAAAATGTTTTAGAAACAACTTTTTTTAAGTTTTGGACCTGTAGTTTAGTTTCATGTCCCCGCAAAATCCCCCCAAAAAATTTTAAAGCATGCCCCTTGAGCCCATTTTGGGTAAAAAAATTGTAAAGGGAGAAAATGCCATTAAAGAACCCAACATTTCTTTTTCCAAAAGGGGACCAAAATTATAGCGGGTATCCCCGGCAAATTTGACCCCAAAAAATTATAAAAAATGACTTCCAGCCACTATTAAAAATTTGTGAGGGGGGAAATGCCACTTTAAAGCCCAAAAATTTCTGTTCCAAGGGGCCAAATGTTTTAATTGCTGTATCTCCCCAGCAACATACCCCAAAACCCAAATTAAACAATGGCAAAAACCCTTCTTAAGTTAAAGTGAGAAAAAGGAATAGGGTTGTCATAAAACCCTTGCTGCTTTTACATTCTCCTCACACAAAACCAAACCCAAAATGAACTTTTGGGGGAAAAAGAAAAAAAAATTGAAAGTAAAAATGACCCTTTTAAAAAAATTTTTCAAGGGGCCCATTTCTTTTTTAAAAAAGGAATTTTAAAGTAGGGGCAAAAAATTTCGGGCCCTCGGCAATTGGGGGGGGCCACAACATCACGGGAGTTTCCTTGCCTGATTCTTTCTTGATGAAATTTAAAAACGATCCACAATTTTTTGGGGAAAAACCCGGTTTGGTTTGTCTTTTAATGACTCCCCCAGCTGTGCGAAGGCCCCGCTCAGATATGACGCTGGCTTGCTGGGCAGGCAAAAACCTCTATGGCGGCGAGCCGTGGGGGCCATTCTTTCCATTTTGGTTCCCCAGAAGTCTTTTGGGGCCCGGAAAAACACATGCAAAAACATGGGTGTTGAACGCAGATATTTGTGAAACCATGATTTTAAAGGGTGTTCTCTGTGTGTTGGATGTGTGCCCTCCCATTGAATGCGTGGGTTGGTGGGGGAAAAAAAGAATTCCCCAGGGGTCACCCATTGGGGCTTCTGCCCCACCTTCCCTGCTGCTCCCCGCTACCCCTACTTGGCACTCTACTCCCTGTCACGTCCTGAGGGTTGTTTCCCCCGTGACTTTTTGGGGAAGTGAAAAGCAGACGAACAGATGTCTCCATTTGGGATCAATAAAGCAAGGTCTCCATTTTCTGCTTTTTTAACTCTCTTTTTTGGGGGGGGTGGAAGGAAAAAGTGCTGATTTTTGTTTTTTTACCGGGATCCGGAGGGTGGCCCCCCAAAAAAACTGTTTTTTCATTTTGAGGGCCTTTTAATTGTTTAGGACCCTTTGGGGGGAAAAAGGAGAAACCCCAAGCAGTCATGGAGAGATGGACCCTTTGTTTTCCCAAGCCTCGGGGGCGAGGGGGGCACTAAAAAAATTATTTTCCCTCATTTTCCCTTCCCCCGCCTAAAATTCCCCCCCAAACCCCTTTCCAAGGCGGGGAAACTTTGGGAAACATCGGTGTCTGGAAAAATACCCCCCCTCCTCCGTTTCCTCGGGCCCCGCTTCAAAAAACAGCCCTGCCCTTGACTGAGTTTATGCACCCGAGAGCTGTTTTGGGGGCCTTTTTTCACTAGTTTCTGGACAGGGAAACCACTGCCTAATGAAGACCGATGAAATTTTTGTGAAAAAAGGGTGGGGGCCCCTTTTTGGATTTGAGGGAGAGAAAGGCTCCGGGGCCCGCATTGTGTCCCTCCTCCTCCGTCGTTGGGGGGGCCCTGTTTTTTTCAGAGGTCCAACGATCTTTTCCCAAAAAACTAAGATCACCAAAAATGCTCACCCTGAAAAGGGGGCCATTGTCCGCATGACCTTTTTGGGTGGCTTTTTTAAAAATTTGGCAAGGTGGTGCAAGCTTTTACACCTGCCCCCACTTCGGGGGGTTAAAACCCCCCAAAAGGGTCCTTTACCGCTGCTTTTCGGGCCATTTTTTCATTTCGTAATGCGTAATGGAAATTGCCCCTGCTGCCCCCAATCGCTGGGGGCTTTGTGGAGGGGGGTTTCCCCGCGTTTTTCCCAAACGCCCAAAAATGAACGGTTGACGGGGGAGGCCGAGCTGCGTTTGAAACTCAGCCGGGGGGACGAAGCAGGGTCCCGAAGGGGCGGAAAAGTGCGAATGGGACCTCGAGCCCTTCAGAGGAATCCAGACCCGGGGTAGCTCTTTAGAAATTTTGGGAGGAAAAGGTTTCATGACTTGTGCCGGGAAAGGGGAAATTTTTTGGCCCCCCCAAGGGCCCTGTACCGATTTAAGGGGGGCCCAAAGCAGTTTTCGCCCATTTTTCCCCAACCCCCTTTCCCGGGCCAAAAGGTTTCTTGTCCCCCAAAGCCGCGCTCGGTCCCCGTTGCTTAGAGCCCCCACCAGCCCTAAACCTGTTTTGTTGGACGGTCTCCAAGGCAGATGTTTTCAACACGGCCCTGGTTTTTGGGGAAAACTTTGATGCCCCCAAGAGGACCTTGGGGGAAAGACCCCTGCACCACCCCCGGGGGGGTTTTTAAAGAGCGTGCGCCGACCCTTTGAGACCCAACAGTCCCCCCCCCGGAATCCACCCCTAAAACCCAGTGAGTTCCCACAGGAATAGCGGCCTTGGCCGTGTTACAAAATGCCCCATGTTCGGTGGGGGAGAGGGGACTTTCCCGGAACGGGTGAAAAACGCACTTGAAATTTTAGAGGGACACGGGGGCGGGCCAGGCGGGCGGCTTTTCTGGCAAAAAAAATGCCTGCTCGGCTTTCCTGGTAATTGGGGGCAAGCGAGGGGCCATACGGGTGGAACCCATCTGTGTCCACCAAAAGGGAAAGGCAACATTTCCAAAAGGGCCCAAAAACTGGCAAAAAACCGACATTCAGGCTTTTTGGTTTGGGATGGTTTGGGTTAAAAGGGTTT
Organism: Phyllomedusa bahiana; assembly: GCA_025379985.1. Taxonomy (NCBI): domain Eukaryota; kingdom Metazoa; phylum Chordata; class Amphibia; order Anura; family Hylidae; genus Phyllomedusa; species Phyllomedusa bahiana. The sequence continues at coordinate 20,998 of JAODAL010046293.1, read as the reverse complement.
CCCTTTGCCCCCCCAAACCTTTGGGGAAAAAAGAAAGGGGGGGGTGTAGACTTTGGGCCCCTGTAAAAGGGATATTTTGTCAAATGGCGGGAAAGGGGGAAGGGTTTGGTTTGGGGCTTGGTGGGCCTTTGGGGGTACTCGGGGAGGGGACGGGTTTAAGGGGGAAGAAGGGCTGATCCCTGATCCTTACTCTGAGAGAAAATGGGCACTGAGGAAACCCTTTGGGGGGTGGGGGGAAGGAGGGGGGGCGGGCTTAGGATGTGTCATTTGGGTTGGAGGCCCGGCGTCCCGGGCTGGCCTTTTTTTTGGGCCCAATGTTTCCCCCCATTTCAAACCCCATTGCATTCGTGCAAAAGGGCTAGACATGTTGGGGTGGTTAAAACCCCCTTAAGGTTCTTGGCCCCTACTTAAAGCGTTTACGGCAAAAGTGGGATATGACATCGTGGGTGGGAAAAACGAGGCTTGCTCAAAAAAGGCCCCGGGTTGAAGGGGCCCGGCCTTTTTTTACGGCGATAAAACGAAAAGCGGGGTTTGCGTGACCCCTGGGTGGGGGGAATCATATCAGCCCGGGCTTCTGCGACCCCCCTCTCCCCCCTTTTGGGGGCGGGACCCGTTAAATTGGGCATTACCCCATGTCTTCCTCCTCGGGGCCACTGATGAAGCGCTCGCAAGGGGAAATTTTGCGGGAAAAAACCCCCGGATGGTCCGCAATGTTTTCAAACATCTCCTCATAACCCCAGGTGGGCCCCCGGTCCCCCTGACTTTTTTGAAACCAGAAGCTGCGGGCTACAAGCAAGGGGCACTGAAGGCGTTTTCCGACCGCCCGGGAATTTTTTTCCTTTGGGGCCGGCTTCCCTTTACCCCCCTCTTAAGGCCCGTAAAATGGGCCCTCCCCAAACAGGGGAAAAACCCTTTTTTTTGGCCCTCTTGATCTTTTAACATTTCCTTTTTGACCCCAAACCCCATTTTTTTCCCCAAAGAGGTGGTGGGGGGAAACCCAGTTGGGAATTTGGGGTGCTTCATGTTGGACAATCTTATGATGCTGATGACCACATTTTGGGGCCGTGCTTTCGAGGACGAGGGGTAAGATGCTAGATGCAAATTTTCATTAACCACTGAAGGACAGATTGGCGCATGTTCGTTACTTAATTTTACAGGGCCCTGACCCAGCGATAAGGCCTGAAAAGGTCCCCGAAATGAATCCGCTGGCATTGGCGTTTTTGTCCCCCAGCACTGGAAGGACCCTTCCTGTACCCTTTCCTTCCCTGTGCTACCCCCCTCTTGCTCGCTTACCACCTTTCATTTGCCCATGGGCAGAAATATTAAAAAATTTTTTAGAAGGGATGGAAAAGGTTTTTTGGGAAAATCTTTTTATTAAAAGACGGCAAAACCACGTAATTCTCAAATTCCCCCTAATAAAAAAAAATTTCTGGGTTCTTATTTTAAATGCCCAAGGTTTTATCAAAAAAATTTTGGACTGGGAAAAGTCCAAAAAAAAAAGTATTGTTTTGTTTTTATTTAAAGAAAATGTATTTTTTTGCACCTTTCAATTCACCTGTTTGGGGGAATATAGAATTGGTTTTAAGATTTATTAAAATGCTGGTCAAAGAACAGGGGGCTGGTGGGGCGCAAAAGAAAAAAAAACGTAAAATGTTATGTTTTGAAAATTTAAAAAATGTATTTTTTGCACCTTTCCAATTTACCCCGTGGTGAATTTTAAAATTTCCCGTTTTAAGTTTTTCTAGATGTGCGTCAAAAGAAAAAGTGCCCGGGGGCGCAAAATTTAAAAAAACACTTTAAATTTTGTTTTGATATTAAAAAGGTTTTTTTTTTGACCTTTCAATTCAAACCCCGTGGGGAATATAGAATTTCTGTTTGGGTTTAAGTAATGCTGCGGGCAATTGGGCATTGCTTGGGGGGGGCAAAAATCCAAAAAAAACGTAACTTTTTTAATTTTTTTGAATAATAAACGGTTTTTTTTTTGCACCTTTTAAATTTACCCGTTGGGGGAAATATAGAATTGCTGTTTTAAGATTTAGTAGGGGTGCGCGTCAATTAAAATTGGCCCTTGGGGCGCAAAATCAAAAAACACGTTAAATGTTTATTTTTTTGTTCGATTTCAAATGTATTTTTGGGAACAAAAACCTTTTGCTGCCCACAAATTGCTGGTTTTGTAATTTAAGTGGGAAGGGGGGGTAATTTAACAGTCCAGGGGGTGTAATGGGAAATTTAATTTAACACCTATTGAAATGTTTTACTGTTTTTTAAAAGGGGGAGTTTTTGCCGCTAACAAAGAGACTGCGTTACCCCGAAATTATGTTTTTCCAATATAAGTTCAGGGTGCCCCCTTTTCCCGGGGAAATTTTTCAGTAGCAAATGTTTAATAATAAAATATTCCCCCACAAAAGTCTACACTAAGTCTTGGTTTAAATTTATCCCGGGGGTTTTTTATAGATAGAGCTTGTCTGTGTTGCCCGCGGGGGCCCCCCCCCCCTTCCCCCCGCCCTGGAATTTACAGTGTGATTCTGCTTTAAAATTCTCTAGCTAAACCTTAAAAATTTTTCAAAATTTCCCTAATCTAACTAAAATTTGGGGGATCAAAGAAAAAAGTAGAGGTTTCTTTTTGCAGAAAAAGACAAATTTTGTGAGCTTTTGGCCACAGGGAAAACGCGGTCCTATCCCTATGAGACCCGAGGAAAACTGAGGGTGAAAAAAGGAAAAAGCTGTTCAATGTAAAAAGAAAAAGGGCATGTTATTTTTTCCCGCCAATCCAACCAAAAACACAACCCAGTCTTTACCCTCGCCCCCATCCACCCTGCTCAAATTCCGTAATCTCATTTTGGGGGCCGCCAAAAATTTCAGGAAAGCCGAAAAAAAAGGGGCGTCTTAAAAGATGAAGCACAGATTTTTAAACCCTTTAATTTTTCGCATGATCTTTTAAATTTTGGGTTTACCATAAAAAATTGCCAATTTTAAAATTTTTTTTGATTTTAAAAAATCGTCCCAAAACTAATTAGGGCGTTTAATTTTAGTTTCAAAAATTTTTGTAAAAACAATCAGGGGTGAACCTTGACAAAGTACTCTTTATTATTATTTAACAAAAAAATGAAGCCAAAAAAAGGAAAAAATCATTGGGAAAAACTCAGTACATCCATAAAACAAATTTTTTGGGTTGAACCACCCTCCCCAGCAAATTTAAATTAATGTTTAAATTTCTTTTTCTGCTTTAACAGTCTCTTTTATTTTTTTGGGGGCAATTGGGAACCCTTACAAACGTTGCTTTAATTTATTTAATTTTTTGGGCCCTTCAAATTTTTTATAGTTCCTTTTTTTTTTCCCCCCCCCCGGGCGTCAAACGGGCCCAACCCAAAACCCCCAAAAAAATGTAATGGTGGGCCCCTTTGGTTTTAAAAACTTTGGGCCCAAATAATGCAAAATGTTTTGAAGAGAGACCTGAATGGAAAAATCTCCCTTTCCCCGGGGAAAATGGAAAGGGGGGTTTACCCCGTTACCCTTTGGGGAGGATGATCAAAAGCTTTCATTTTAATAAAAAAACCTCCCCACCCCCTTGAATAAAATTGGGAAAATGTAGGGGGCCCCAAAAGGAGAAAAAAAATAACAACCCCTTAAATAATAATAATGATTTCATCAAAGTATTAAAGGGGTTTTAAATTTTTGGCTGGTTTTTCCCCGGAAAAACTTCTCTTCACAGCCCGCTTCAGGGCCCCCTCTTTCGCTAAAGATTGGGTGGGGCTACAGCAAATTACATTTCCCCCCCCCGCTTTTCTTAGCTTTTTTAAGGGAAATTTGGGGGTGGAGAAGTTTTTACAGTCGGGAAAAAAAACCCACCCGATCCTAAAGGCTACAGTTTTCAGTTTAAAAACACAGCAGAGAGTGATGTTCCCCCTCCCCGGGCCCGGATGTAGGCAAAGGGGAAAAGGGGATTAATACCTTGGAAAACCCTTTTGTAAAACAAGCAGGAAAAAATAACTACTCTAACTTTTTAAAAGGAAGCAAAAACGAAAAAGCAATTAAATTTTGGGGAATAGTTTTTTACTAACTTTGCCTTTAGTTTAAAAACCCAACAAAATGATGGGGTTTCTCCTTTAAAATTTCCCCGTAAGATTTGTGTAATTAAAAATGTTTAAATTCCCTTGCCCAAAATTCTTGAAGCAATTTTGTTAAAACTGCTTTTTTAATTTTATAGTAGGAAATAAGGGTTGGGGTTTTTTAAAGAGGTTTTTTTTCAATTTGTAACATAATACAAAGGTGGATGTTTGTGATATATAGCTAAAAGTGAAAAATACAAACACACAAAACACACACAGCAACACACTGTGAATGATGCAGATAAACATTGAGAATATAAACCATTTTTATCAATAAATTTATATTGAGTTTTTCAAAACACAGTAATAACAAATAGCAAAGTAAGCATATTATTTCAAGACTTAGTTACATGGATTGAAAGGAGTCATGAGACATAATGCAATGTTGAATAAATCCTGAATATGCCATACACCGAACAGAAAAAAAACGAAACAAATACAGTTTAATTAACAGATTTGTAAAGAAAAAGGCCAATGGCTACAAATGCCTCAAACATATACAAACAATGTTGAGGGTGGAGTTAAGAAGAGGATAAGATATGGTGGGAGGATAGATGCACCAGAAGAACACTATGGGGCTTATAAATTTAGTAGTAATTCTTCACATTTTCAAGAAAATTTGCAACAGATTTTTTTTAGGGACCAATTCAGTTCTGACATGGTTTTGAAAGGCCTGTATGCTATATACCCTGATAAATGACTCCATCTAAAAAAAAACTACACCCCTTAAATTATTCAAAACAACATTTAGGAAGTTTCCAACATTTAGAAAGTTTCCCTATTTGTAAGATTTTCAATTTTTACATGATAACAGGAAAATGCAACTCAATATTGATTCCCCTGATTCGGTCATTTTTAGTGATACACTATAGGTGGGATTACTGCAAAATTTTACTCCGCCACATACCTCAGAATAAAGGAGCAGCTACTGGACTTTGAGGTCTCATTTTATTACAGTTTCCTGTAGTGAGTATATCGACCCCACAGGTGTTTCACACATGAAAAAAAATGAAGTGTCAATTATTTTCCAACAATCTGCAATTTTAGCTTAAAATGTTTCATTTTCACAAGGAATCCTGTTAAAAAAAAAACTCACCCACTATATGTGGGTGTAAACTGCTGCTTAAGCGCATAGCAGGGTGTACAAGAGAGGGGAATCTATTTGACTTTTAAAACGCAGATTTTGATGGTGCCATGACACATGTGCAAAGCTCCCAAAGTACTAGAAAAAGTGAAATCTTCCAGAAGTCACCCCGTATTGGATTCAACACCCCTTAAGGATATGATCTAGGAGTGCATTGTGCATTTTGGGTTCCACAGTTTTTTTAGCATTGGCCTGTGAAAATGGGGGGAAACCCACAGTTCTGCCATTGTTTTTACTGTGCGGTTTGCAACAATTACAATTACAATTTTGGGAAGGCAGAGCTGAAAAAAAAAAAATACTGCAATCAGTAGATTTTTTTTTTTTTTTTTTTTTCACAGTGTACGTGACATTTTATTTTTACTCCATGGGTCAATAGAGTCATGGAAATACCCATTTTATAAAGCTTTTTTTTATCTTTTAAAAAAAGTGTTTTCAATGTGTAAAGCAATATTTATGCAACGCTGTCTTCTGATAGCTCTAACTTTTTAATTTTTTCATATACAGAGCTGTGCAAAAGCTTTTTTGTGGGATTTAGTGATGTTTTTATTATGGAGTTTGCATGATTTTTTATAGCTTTTTATTCCATTTTATGTGCTGTAGGATGAATGAAGATCTCAATTCTGTGACTGTTTTGTTTTGTTTTCAAGCCGTTCATCATGCGGGTTAGGCAATATGACTAATTCATAGGATAGGTCCTTACACATGCAGTAATATCAAATATGCGTACTTTATTTTTTTTTTTCTGGTGATTGGCATTTGTAAAGGGGAGAAGGCGGTGTATGTGTTTTTACTTTTTTTGTGTTTTTCTTACTTTTTTTAACTTTTTAACATTTATTTTACTTGTCCCCATAGTGGAATTGAAGCCGTGTTAGTTTTTACTGCTATGCATTATAACTGTCAATCACTATGCCCGGCTGAGCCCTCTGGTAGGCTTCCGGGTTGCTAAGGAAAGTATCACAAGCTGTGATCCCATTGCAGGGATGCCGATGCAGACAAAAGAAGCTCCCACCCTCTGTCTTCCCCTTGGCTGCCGTGGTCGCGATTGACTGTGGCAACAAAGAGGTAAATCTCCACATCTAGAATGAGTTCTGGTCGTGGGCGACAGAGCATGGGTCCAGCTGTAATATTAAGCTGGTTGTGTAAGAAAACAACAACTGTAAACTTCTTCAACACATCATATTCACTGCAGACCCATGCAAAGGCTTCTCCTTGCCTTCAATAACTTAGCGATGTGGTCCGATATAAAAAACCCTTTTCTTTTTCTTTTTTTTTAAATTTCCCTGTGTAGTGTTGAGGTTTTTATCGACAAAGTTGAATCGGCAAGGTTTTTTTGGTGATGAAATTTTTGAGATCTGCATAATTAAAGGCTAAATTGTGCATCTCTATTAAGATCGCCCCATTTTCGGCGTTACTGTAATTTTTGGGCGGCCAGCAAATCGTTACAGAAAAAAAAGGCAGGGTGAGTGTGGTGCGGCGTCATGACTGGGTGTGTAGGTTGCGATTGGCTGGAAAAATCCAGGCCTCATTTTACATGAACGCGTTTCCTGTTCAGCCTCAGTGTTTCAGGTTCTTAGGAGTTGGAATGGCTTGCTGTGGCCAAACGCTCAGCGAAATTATTTTTTTTGCACAGAGAAACCTTTACTATTACTGTGACCTTCAATTTAGTTAGATTAGAGTTGGAAAGATTTTAGTATTGGGTAGGTTTTTTTAAAGGAGCATCCCGCGTAAAGTCCGGGGGGGAGCAAGGGGGGGGGGGGGTCCGGGGGCGAAACAGACAAGCTCTATAAAGAACAAGGGATAAAGTTCACCAAGTTTTGTGTAGCATTGCACTGCATATCTTTTTTTTAACAGTTTGTTTAAAAATTTTTCCCTGGAATTGGGCAGCCTGAACTTATTTTGGTACCATCTTTCTAGAAAATGCGGTCTCTGTGTTGGGTGCAAAACCACTTTTATTTTCGTTTTACATTTCAGATAGGTGTTCCTTTTAAATTTTTTCCCCATTCCCCTTTGTTCATTATCCACCTTGCCTTAAAATCTGGAAACAGCTTTTTAGTCACAGGTGAATTGAAAAGTGAAAAAAATTTCGTGTTTTCGAAAAATAACAGTACGTTTTTTTTGACTTTGGGCACTACGCTTTTTTCATGAGCGCTTGCCGAAAAATTGAAAACGAAATTTTTATAGTCCCCACAGGTGAATTCAAAGGTGAAAAAAATAGTGTATTTACGAAAAAAAAGTGGTTTTTTTTTCTTTGGCGCATTTCGCTTTTTTCATTGAGCAGCGGGGCAGTAAATCTGAAAAGCAATTTTATGTCCCAAGGTGAAATAAAGGTGAAAAAAAATCCCGTGATTAACAAAAACAAAAAAGATACGTTTTTTTTTACTTTTGGGCATCACTTTGTTCTTTGCGCAGTTTGCACGTAAATTAAAAACAGCAATTTTATGTACCACGGTAAATTTAAAGGTGCAAAAAAAACCGTTTTAAAATACGAAAAAATAACGTTAGTGTTTTTTTTTACTTTGGGCACTACAGCTTTGTTCTTGAGCAGTTGCACGAAAATTTTAAAAACACAATTTTATAGTCCCCACAGGTGAATTGAAGGTGCAAAAAATCTGAATTTTACGAAAAACTAAAATGTGTTTTTTTTGACTTTGGGCCTAAGCTTTGTTATTGACGAGTTCCCGGGAATCTAAAAACAGAAATTTTTTATAGTACCAAACAGGTGAATTAAAAGGTGAAAAAAAATTACATTTTAGTATCCGAATACTTTCAGATACGTGTTTTTGATTTGGGCATACGTTTGTTCATTGACGCGCTTCCCGAAAATTAAAAAACCAGAATTTTATAGTCCCCAAGGTGAATTGAAAGGTGCAAAAAAAGGGTTTTATAATAAAAAAAATAAAGATACGTGTTTTTTTTTTTTTGGGCGACAAAGTTTGTTCTTGGCAGTTTTGCACGTAATCTTAAAACAGCAATTTTATATCCCACAGGTGAATTGAAAGGTGAAAAAGTGTTTTACGAAAACTAACAGATCGTGTTTTTTGATTTTGGGCCTACGTTTTGTTCATTGACGCAGCTTCCCTACGTTTTTATCTGAAACAGCAATTTTATAGTCCCACAGGTGAATTAAAAAATTGGGGGGGGCAAATAAATAATTTTGTATCCGAATACATTTCAGTTACGTATTTTTTTTACTTTTGGCGCATACAGCTTTTTTAAAATTGACCAGCTTGCAAGTAAATTTTAAAAAGAAATTTTATAGTCACCCGGGGTAAATTTGAAAGGTGCAAAAAATACCGGTTTTTACGAAAACTAACAATACGTTTTTTTTTGATTTGGGCATTTTGCTTTGTTCATTGAGCGCTTGCACGTAAATCTGAAAACAGCAATTTTATGCACACGGTATTGAAGGTGAAAAAAATACGTGTTTTACGAAAAAAAACAGATAAGTTTTTGCATTTCCCGCCCAGATTTGGATAGGACACCTTGCGTTAAATTTGAATACAGCATTTTGTTTTGTTTAGGGGATTTGGGGGAATAGCTGTGATTTGCTGCTTTTAAAAAGGACTTTCCAAAATATTCCATACTTCTCAAATTTTTTTATTTCTGAACATGGAGCGAAATGCGGTGGAAAGCGAGCAAAGAGGGGGGTAGACAGGGGGGTAGAGGTACGAGGAAAAGGTGCTTTCCAGTGGGCGACAACACGTGCGGGATTTTCATTTGCAGGCGTCAGGCCTGCTTCCCTGGGTTTTGGGCCCTGTGAATTTGTAACGAACAGTGTCCCCAATTGCCCTTCGGGTTAATGAACCTGCACCCAGCAGTTTTCCCCTTGCCCCTCGCAGCCCGGGCCCCACAAATTTTCTCATCAGCTTCTCAGCATCCTTTCCAAATGAAGCGATCAAATGTCAACCGTTTCCCCACCACTGTGGATAATCATTTTTGAAGACCTCTTTGATTCAAATGCGGTTGGGGTCGAGGCATGTTAAAGAAAAGAGGTGATTTAGTTGCTCTGAGCCCAGTTACTGTCCCATCAGAGGGGAGAAGGACCCGGTCAACGGCAAAAAACCAGGCGGTTTCAAAATTGAGGCCCTCTTGCTTGTAGCCCGCAGCTTTCGATGGAATGTCGGGGGACCAAGTCCCTGTGTTGTGATGTTTATGTGTGACATTTTGGATCCATGTGGTCTTTTCCCGAATTTTCTTTCGAGCGCTTTCAGTGGAAGAGGAGGTAGAGATGGGGTAGTGTTAATAGGGGCCCGCCCCAAAAAGGGAGAGGGCGGTCGCGAAGTCCCCTGATATGATTCCGCCGCCACGGTCAGCGCAAACCCGCTCCTCCTTATCATCGTCAAAAAGGGCAGGACTTCTTAAGGGGCCTTCTTTGAGCAACCTTGATGTCATATGCCGCCTTTGCTGTAAGCTAAAAGAGGAAGAAACTTAAGTGGTTAAACCCCCCCAACATGTCTGTCAAGCAGCGAATTTATGGTTGAAAAGGAGGGAAAACTTGGGGAAAAAGGGCCCGGGCGATGCCGGGCCTCCAACCCCTGTCACACCCTTGTCTCCGCCCACTCCTCCCGCCACCAAGCGTTTCCTTTTTTGCCCATGTCTTTTAGGTCAGATCAGGGATCGCCCCGCTTTAGCCTCCCCGTCGCCAAGTACCACCCGCCCCCCCCAGGACCCACCTCCCTTTTCCTCCCGCCAGTTTGACGAACCCAAAACCCTAAGGGCCCGTCTAGGCCAGCTTCTGTCTTCAGGTTTTGGGGAGAAGAAACCTTTAAAACCCCAAACCTCCCCCGCCAAAGCCTGAAATTTGGCTTGCCGGCTTTGGCTTTTTGGGAAAAGTTGCCCTTTCCGTCTGGGGGGACACAGAGGGGTTTCCACCAGTCATGGGCCCCCGCGCCCCAAAACCAGATCGAGCAGGCATTTCTTTGCCAGAAAAAAGGGCCCCCGCCCTGGCCGCAGTGTCATCAAAATTTTTTAAAACGCGTTTTTCGCTCTGTGGGGAAAAAAGTCCTCTGAACCCCAAAACCAGGACTAGTAGCCCCGGCCAAAGGGCCCCTATATCTCTGTGACGCTCACTGGGGGAGCTGGGTGGATGTATCTGGGGGGTGCGGGGGCTTCGGCCGGCGCACAAAATTTTAATACCCAGGGGTGGGGCAGGGCTCTGTCCCCCAAGGTCCCCTTTGGGGGCATCAGTGCCAGAGAAACCAAGCCATTTTGAAAATTAATCTGTCTTGGAGACCCTCCCCAACCAGGTCAGGAGCTGTGGACGGCTCTCCGCCCCCGAGACCGGCGCTGACTGGGTGACAAGAACCTTGGTCAGGAAGGTGGTATCGTAACGGGCGAAAATTGCTGGCGCCCTTAAAGTTTGGTAGGGTGGAGCACATCCTTTCTGGACATGTCTTTAAACCCGGGCGTCCAGAAATTTTTAAAAAGCTACCCCGGGGCTGGACTGCCTGTGAGAAGGCCGAGGTTGAGTTCGCAATTCCCCGGTTTTGGCTGTTCGTCCCCCCCTGGCTGCGTTGGCGGGCCCGCCGGCTCCCCGTCAAACCGTCTCTTGTTGACGTGGCAACACGCTGGAATTCCACCCCCCACAGCTCCAGCGATTGGCAGCAGCACAATGAATTAGCAGTTTTGGTGCAATGGCCTGACAAGCAGCGGTGCGGACCCCGGGGTTTTTGGCCACCCCGGGGTGGGGCAGGTGAAAGAGCTTGCCCCTCTTTGCCCGTTTTGAAGAAGCCACCAAAATGGTAGTGCGGACAATGCCTTTCAGCATGAGCATTGTGGTGATCTTAGTTTGGAAAGATGTTGGAACTCTGAAAAACAGGTCCCGCCCGCGACGGAGGAGGAGACGGACCGATGCGGACACGGAGCCTTTCTCCGTCAATCCACAAGGCCCCAAGTTCACAATTTTATCGGTCTTATTAGGCAGTGGTTCGGGGTCCAGAGCAGTGCAAGGTGGCGACAGCTCTCGGGGGCATTATCTCGGCAAGTAGGGCTTGTGTTGAAGCTGTGCCGGAGGCAGGGGGAGGGGGGGGGGAGGGGGTTTTCCTAGACCCCGATGTTACCGAGGGGTCCCCTCCTTGGAAAGGGGTTTTGGCGCAATTTGAGGCGGGGAGGAAGTTTGGGGAAGATCAGTTTGCTATTTTCCCCCCCGCCCCCAGGGGCCCTTGGGAAATAAAGGGCTCCATCTTCACATGGGGTGTTTTGGAAATGCCCCAAATTTCCTTTAAAACATGATTGTTTTTGGGGTCATCAAAATGAAAAAACATTTAAAGGGGTGGCCACCCCCCTGGCCCCCCGGTACAAAACAAAACTCAGCATTTTCCCCTTCCCACCCCCCCAAAATAAAAGTAAAAGGGGGAAAAGGGGGTAGCCCTTGCTAAATTAAAATCAATTTGAGAAATCTGTTGCTTTGTTACGTTCTTCAAATGTCCCCCGGTGGAACAACGCCAGCAAACGTGACAGCAGTAGAGGGCCAAGTGTTTCCTTGCGGGGGGGCACCCAGCAGCGCGGGGCAAGGGGCGGGAACCCTTTTTAATGGGTACCCTCGGGAAAATCTTTTTTTTCCCCCCAACCTCACCAAGGGAAATTGCAATGCAGGGCACCCATACAACACCCGAGCCCATTTAAAGATCATGGTGCAGACTATCTGCGCTCAACACCGTTTTTTTTGTATGTTTTTTCTGGGACCCAATAGATTTTGGGGTTATCCAAAATGGATGAAGGCCCAGCTCCCACGCCATAGAGGTTTTTTCCCCTGCCCCAGCCAGCGTCAAATTGGCGGCCTTCGCACACCCGGGAGGAGTCATTACAGACAAACCCCATCCGGTTTTCCCAAAAAATGTGGATCGTTTGCTTTCATCAAGATTTCTAGGTTGGATCTTTGATGGTTGGGGCCCCCCAATTCCCGAGGTCACCGTTTTAATTTTGTTTGTCTACTTCAAATTCCTTCCAAAAAAAAAGGTCCTCTTGAAAAATTTATTTTTAAAAAAAAATCATTTTTTTACTGAAATTTTTTAAATTCTCAGTTCCCAAATTTTAATCTTGGGGTTTTTTGCTGTGAGGAGACTGTAAAAGACCCCCGGGTTTTTCTTGCCAAAACCATTTTCCCATTTACTCATTTCCCTTCTTTAAATTTTTTTCGAAATTTTTCAAGGGTTTTGGGGTCATGTTCCCTAAAATTTTTTAAAAAGTGGCTGGAAGTCATATTTAAAATTTTTTTGGGGTCATTTTGCTGTGAGTCAGAAAAATTTTTAATGGCCCTTTTTGGAACAGAAATGTGGCTTCAAAGTGGTTTTCCCCCCCTCAAAATTTTTTTAACATTGGCTAGAACCCTTTTTAAAATTTTTTTGGGTAAATTTTGCTTGAGATACACCCAAAAAATTATTTTTCCTTTGGAACAAAAATGGGGCTTTTATGTGGCATTTTCTCCCTCAAAAAAATTTTAAACAGGGGCTGAGAAGTAAATTTTAAAATTTTTTTGGGGGTAATGTTGCTGTGAGTTAAAGCTTTTAATCATGGCCCCTTTGGGAAAAAAAATTTTGTGGTTCAAAGTGGCATTTTCCCCCCCCCAAATTTTTAAAAATTGGCGGAGAAGTCATTTTTTAATTTTTTGGGTAAATGCTGCTTGAAAGGGCAGCAATACAAGGCCCTATTCTAAAAAAAAAAAAAAAAAAAATTTTTTAAAAAAAAAAAAAAATTTTTTGTTTCAAAGGGGACTTTTTTTTCTTCACAATTGTAAAAAAGTGGCTAAAGGGGTCTTTTTTGAATTTTTGGGGAATTTTGCTTGACATGAAGCTATACTACAGGTCCTATTATAAAAAATGTTGTTTTTAACAGACATTTGTTCTTCAAAATTTTTCCAAATTTGCTAAAGGGTCATGTTTGGGAATTTTTTTGGGGGGGCTTTTTTCCGGGACATGAAGCTATACTAAGGTCCTATTAAAAAAATGTTGTTTAACGGGACATTTTTTCTTCACAATTGTCAAGAGTGGCCTAAAGGGGGGAAGGTTCTGTCAAAACGGGGAATAGGTAGGAAACGAAATGGAAAATATTGCAAAATGATTTGTTTTTGCAAGATTTTTAAAACATAGTTTTCAACCCCTGTAGGGGACCCCCCTTTTTTAAATAAAATTTTAAAAAAAAAGGAAAACAAAGACATGGGGGGTTTTCCATTTTTTTTTAAAAAATATGTGTTTTCTAGAATTAAACTACTAAAAAACTTGAAAGACAAAATAGCTGGGAAAAAAAAAATTCCCCGAAAATTTTGAAAAGGGAGGTACAGGAAAAAATTGACCAGATGTAGGTTATTTCCCGAAAAAACATGGGGTATTGGAAACAAGGACAGAGAACAAAGAACAGAGACCCTTTCCTCCCGCCGTTAAGAAAATGAGAAAAAGAACGCCCAAAAAAAAGGGCCCCTGGGTGTAAAAAAGGAGCGGTTAAAACCCCCAGTATTTCCCCCGTGAAAACCAATTGGTCCCAACTCATAAAGGAGGGGGAAGCGCTACCCCGGTTTTTGCTGGTTTCTGAGGGAAAAGGGTGGATTCTCCCCAATTTGGGTTCCCCCTTGCCGGCTTTTTCCTTTTTTTCGTCCCCAAGGGAATTTTAAAACCCGCGTGTTAAATAGATACGGAAGCCAGCCTGGGTCTCAACCCCACCCCTGTAACTCCTGCCCTTTTTCATGTGTGGCACAGGAAAAGGTTTTTAGTCAAAGTCCCGTTCAGCTAAAATGGTGGTTTAAAAAACCCCCTTTTTCCGGCACTTTTTAATCTGGGGGTCAGACGTTTAATGGTTAAAAATGCGGGCCCGGAAAAGGTAAAAGGGCAATGTCCAGTGAAACTAAAAGGTTGGGTTGGGGAAAGGGCTCCCTTTTTTCCCGGGACTTTTTTAAAAACTTTTGGGTCAGACGATTTTGGGGCGGGTCGGGGCAGGACAGGGTTTGTCAATGTCCATTTTAAATAAAATGGGGGTTGAAAAAACTTCTTTTTCCCGGGAATTTTTAAAATTTTGGGGGTAAAGACCGGGTTTTTTGGTCATTCTGCGGCCAGGGCAGTTCTAGGGCAATGTCCCGTTTAAAAATAAAAAATTTTGGGTTTAAAGGGCCCCCTTTTTTCCGGCACTTTTTTTTAAACTGGGGGGTCAGACAGGGTTTTAAAGGGGCAAGCTGCGGTCCAGGACAGGGGTTTTTCCAAAAGTCCAGTTCAACTTTAAAAAAGGGGGTTCAAAAAAAACCTTTTTTCCTTTCCTTTTTAATCTGGGGTCAAAGCAGGTTTTTTTTTGGGGCATGCTGCTTTTCCCGGACAGGAAAAATTTTAATGTCCCGTTCAAGTAAAATGAAGGTTCAAAAAAATCAGCCTTTGGCACTTTTTTTTAAATTTTTGGGTGAAAGCAGGTTTTAAATTTTATGTTTTGGGGACAAGACCCGGGGGTTTGTGAATGGTGTGTGACTTTTTTTTTGTGGCTTTTTTTAGCCCAAGTGTTGTGCCTAATTGTAGAAGGGATCCATTTGAATGTTGTGGCCGTTAATTCCAGCTTTTCCAAACCTTGGGTTGGGGGTAAAAAATTTAAGGGGTTGTTGCTTCCCATTGACTTTAATTTGGTTAACGGAGATGATCGACTATCGACTATTTGAAAAACCCAAAACGATGGTGGCCACTAACGCAATCCGCCTGATGTCGATAGCCAAGTAATCGCCAACAAATAATCCGTGCTTTCCGGAAATTAAAGCCCTTCAAAAACAGGTTTATACAGAATCAACAGTGTGGTATACTTAAGTACCACGTGTCCAAAGTGCCCGGGTTTCCCTTTATGCCACCGGGTAACTTTTCTCAAATTTCCACGGCAGAAAACATGGAAAGCCCGGCATTGGGCAAAAAAAGCAAACACTTGTTGGGGCACATGGAACTTAAGTATACCAAAGCGTTGATTCTGTTGATAAATTCAAAATTCATGGAAATAAATTTTTTAATAAATTTCTAGAACCTTTTTTGCTTTTTTGGGGGGGGGTACAATTGGGTTTAAAAAAAAGTTATAGAAGTAGAAATCGAATTTTTCTTTAAAAGGGAAATTTTCTTTCAAAAAATTGGTATTTGGGTTTTTTCTAAAAATTTTTCCCCCCTTTTAGGGGAAAACAATTAAAATCGATTGCTTTAAAAAGGTGCACACATTATTGTAATCAAAAAGAACATCAATTAAATTGATGCTCCTAATTTTCCATTCCAATAAGAAAAGATCCAAGAATATGAACCATTTTACATTGCATTACTGCTATATCAAGCGGTATACATGAAAATCTGAGGTTTTTAGCACACATTTCGATCAAATTGTGAGAGCACATCCTCCAGCAGCAAGGTTTAATTTTTAAAATGGGAACTCTCATGACTTTAGCTCTCTTGTGCCTGGCCCAACCTCCTATTTTTCAGGGCAAATGTTAGAAAAACTCAATCTGGGTTAAAAAACTATCTGAAATTGTTGGGTGGGGTAAAGAACCAGACAGTGTATAGCTAGAAATTACTTTTAACAAAAAGTATGGAGTCCTGGTCTTATAAAGAATGATAAAGTCTGTGTAGACAGGTTCTGGAGACGTGTCGTATTACAACCGTAGTATACACATTTATGACTTTAGTACAGCAAAACCAGGCGCATTACTGCTGGAACAGGTAGACCAATTTAAAAGTGGTTTACCTGAGCCTGAATTGTCATTTTGTAGCGTAGAAAGTGCCTAATCTATTACCCACAGTAGAACAGGTTCATAAATTCAGGCACATTCTACGCTACTAATGCGAACAATAAAATTGGCACCTGGGCGCCAAAAATCATTCATGTCGCCCTTAAGTGTCTCGGTTTTTAAAATGTGTTGCTGTGTGGGTTTTGCCCATATTGCCATTTTTATATTTTTTAGAAGTGGGTAGTGGTCAGCTCTAAGGTGTAAATGAGACGTGACAATTGTGACTATTATAAGCAATAAAATTCCTTCCGATTTGGGGCCTAATTTATCAACTGAAAAGCTACAGTGACTGGTCTATAGAGTAGTTGTACGATAACAAAGGTAATTCTATACTCTATATCCAGTCTGAACATATAAATTTGACTGATGTAACTGGAAAACCAGAATATGAAAGTCAAAAGAGGATCAATGATGGGATAGAGCTGACTTGCAATGAAAAGAAAGCTTCAGACATAGGTAAAATGATTACAACAAAACATTTCAGTGGTTAAAATTTTGAATTAAATGAGACAGCATTTAAAAGTCATCAAAGTTGGCTATACCAAAATAATTTCCCTAAAGGTTTTAACTGGTAGCAATGTTTTGCAAGAGTTATACTGTTCAAGTAAAACAGTTACTGAAAGTCTTGCAAGAGGAATTAGGAAAAAAAATAGTATAGAAGAAAAATCTTACGGAGAGTTTTAATTAGATTAAGGTGTCTCATGTATCTGTTAAAATTAGGATTTTTATTATGAATACACTAGTACAATGAAAAATAACATTAGTGGTATATTAAGGGGCCCTACTACTTCAGGGTGTCAATAACTAAGGGGGGCATAGTACAGAGCATATATCATGACTGGCAATATTCAAGGACTGACATGACCAATTCAAAAAGAATAGTTTAAGGAGTACCTGATGGGTCAGAGGTACACACCATTTTCTAGTCCAAAGGCCCCATTATCATATTGTACCTCTCCCAGGGGCTGCAGTAAATCTTAGAGGGGTATTCACTGAGAACTTTGTAGCACTTCAATTGTAAATGCCCAAAATGGCTCTCAGGTCTTGTTTCCACTTCACGGACTGCCAGAGATCAGAATGAAGGTTCCCATGCTCAGTACTCCAAGTACAGGATATGAGGAGTCTATTTTCATTGTAATTTTGAGGGTTACAAAAGAGGCTGTTACACAGCTATAACTAGAGAAAACAACACACATATATAGCCACTTCTCCAACTCATCTCCTTCATTTTGGAGTCCATAACTAGCGATGAGCGATCAGTAAAAAAATCTAGATCGAGCCGAGTCTCATTAAAGTCAATGGGAGAAGATGATCAGGTTAATTTTTATACCGAAACAGTTGAGGAGAAGTTGGAATTACCATCCAGAACAGTAAAGTGGATACGTGGAACAACTTAGTGAAGACAATTTGGCTCTAAGAGTCACAGAAAAAAATTCATAGGCTAAAATAATTCATTCTTTTCAATGGCTAACTGAAAAGATGAGGGCAGGGTCGCTACAGCAGGTACAGTGGTAGCAGCTGCTACGGGGCCCCTTTGACACGTAAGAAGACACCGGTATTGGAAGTGGCACATGGTAACTGGCAAGAACCCCTAATCACTTTTTGCACTAGGGCCCAAGAACATGTCATATATGTGGTGGCAGCAAGAACATCCCAACGGAGAACACAGAGGTTCAGCTGGCAGGGCCGTAGTTATATGGGGGCCAGTGGTAGCCAGGGCTGCCGTCAGTCATCTATTAACTGTTTCAGGGCCCCATGCAGCTAAATCAAATTGGGCCCCAACCCATTACTAGTTCCTATTTTTAACATATCACTGGGCCCCATATTGATTAGGGCCCTATTGACACTCCTGGCACCCCTTTTGACTCCAAAACCACAAAAAATGACCCTATGGACACTCAGAATAAAGTTTGCAAGAAGAAATTAGTATTTGAAATAAGATTTTTTTCAATAGTACCTTTACTAACGGTGTCTTTTACAGTAGCCTGTCCCCAAAACCAGCAAAAATGACCTTTTGGACACTCAATAACATTTTCAAGAAGAAATGAGTCTTTGAAAGAAGAATTTTTTGAATGGGACATTGACTATTGCTGTCTTTTACAGCAGCATGACCCTAAAACCAACAAAAACAGTGTTCTTAAATGCCTATACTTTGCAACTGGCAAATAGGAGTAGAAATATAATTTTTTCTATGGAATATCTATGAAAAGTCATCTTATGGAAGAACTCAGACACCGAATCAACAGTGTTCTTGCTTCAATCTTTATACTTTGCAACTAGGATTAGAAATAGAATTTTTTCTATGGAATATCTGTGAAATGGGGTGTTATGGAAGAACGGTGTGTTGTACCCCCAAAACTGCAGCAATGAAATTTTGGGCACGTAATGAAGTTTTCTGCAAGAAACCAGTGGATCACAGTGATTTCTTTTGAGAGATTTCCATAACAGTGTCTTCTTCAAAAGCTGCCCCCCCCCCAAAAAAACTGCAGCAAGAAGTTGGGGCAATGCAAAGATCAGTCAGCAAAAAATATAAAAATCTTGATACTACTGTCTAGGATTCCCCTAATCTTGCTGTCCCAACCCTACTAATCTATCTAGAAGTTTTCCCCTTTTGTGAAGTACAGGAAAATGGTGTGTATGCCTCTTTAAAAAAAGCAAAGCAGAGAGAACAATTGTTCAGTTCACAGTCTGTAATGTAAGGCTTCAGCGGGGAAATAAGGGGGCATAGTTAAAACAGGGTCATGTGATTTTAGCACCCAATGAACCCCTACACCCCCCTCTGGTGACGTTCTCCACCCCCCTCTGTGCTCTGCACTGATTGGCTGAAAAGTACAGAAAGCAGCGAAAATGTCGCAATCTGAATTATTGATCTCGATTTATAATCCGATTTAAAAAAAAAAAAATCTGATCGAATCGAGATCAAAAAAAAACTTAAAAAATAAACTCGATTTAAAATTTTTTCTCAATTAAATCGTCATCTTAACCGTAACAATCGAATTTTTTGGGTATATCTTGGGGGACCTGCCCAAGATTATGTAAGTTTTTAAATCTCCTTTGGGAAAGAAATCCAGAGATAAAACAGAAAAAGGTTTTTCAAGATTTCTTATTTAGGTTTCTTAAAACATCATATACAGCCCTACAGTGCCAGCCACACAGTGTCCATCATAACAAAGCTAGCCATACAGTGCCCCACTTTTTCCCCGGGGCCACCTTTGAAGGCAATGTAAAAAGGGAGGGGATATAACTTTCTGAGACAAAGACGAGAAAAAATTCTTTTGGGCTTTGCTGTTTTTGGGTCCACACATACGGGCTGGGGGCCCAGTCCCTAAATTTTTTTGGCCCCTGTGTGTTTGGGTTTTAAAGGGGAAAAAGGGACAGGATTTAGTGAAAGTGATGGTCTTGATTGGGATAGACTAATTTTTACTAAAAATGAATTAAGGGGACGGGGAAAAACGGGACTGAAAAATGGAACTGACCGTATTTTTATATGGGGTCAGGAAAGGGCGGGAAAGGGGAATGTTTTAAGGGGAAAAATCAAAAAGTAAAAATAGTCATGGTGAGGAATGACTGAAAAAAATAAATTTCACTGTTTTTGAAGAAAATGGGGAAATTTACCCAATTTATTTTTTAAACTTCTAAAAACCTATCAAATAACCCTTACCCGGCAAGTTTGTGAAAAAAATAAAATTTCCCACTACACTGAGGATTTGTTGCAGATTTTCTCTATTGACTTTAAAGGAAAAAAAAATAAAAAATCTGAAAACAAATTCAACTGTGAAATATTTTTGGGCAGATTTTTTGTAAAAAAAATGCTTAGTTTTAAAGCAAAATCTGCAGCCGTGGATTTTAAACAAAGTTTTTTTTTTTTTTTTCCCTTAAAAATAACATTTTTTGTTCAAAAAATTTCTGATTGCCCCTTAAAAATTCCCTGGAACAAATCTGCAAAAAAATTCTTAAACAATTGGTCCGCATTTACTTGCGGGAAAGCTTTTTAGTTTTTCTGGGGGGCATTATCCACCATGGTTTTAAAAAAGGGAAATTGACAAAACCCTTTAAATTTTAATGGAGCCCCATGGTTTTCCATCACAGTTTCAGAACCCCCAGAAAGCAGTTTGGTTCAGGGGGTTAAGAAAAGGGGAAATTTTAAGAATTTACTTTAAAATTTTTTTTTCCCCAACTGGGTATCACTTTGTGCCATTGGGTATCGGGGAAAAAGGTTTCGGAATTTATACTGGGGTGGCCAAAAAATTTGATACGCTGAAAAACCTCCAAAATGCAATGTCCCTATTGAGGTCCCAATTATATACAAAGTAATGATACTTTAAACGCGCCCCCGTTGCGAAAGGGCCCCTTGGGGTTGGCGCATTAGTCACTATCATTGTACGCTATGCACTGCCAAATTTGTGAATGTCCCTTTTTAGGGGGCTTTTTAAGTTTCCCTGATCCCAGATTTTTGAAAGGATTGGACTTTTTGGGTTTGGCATTTTTCCATTTGAGGTAATGCGCTAAAAACTGCCCAAGGCGCCCCCCAAATTTTCGGACATGTCCCCTTTAAAGGGTGTTGCCCTAGATTAGATTAAAGGAAAGTAAAAAATGAGAGGGGCACTGGCATTTTCCCCCTTTTCCTTTTAGTGAAAAAATTCTAATAGTTTTCCTATTAAAACTTTAAAATTGATAGGGAAAAAAAAATGTTCAAGTCTAGAAAGTTGAATAAATTTATTATGACCCCGGGTAAACCTTTTTAACAATTTGGCCCTTTCATTTCCCCCGGTTTAAATTCTCCCGCGGTTGGCGCCTTTATGCTCGCCGGTTTGGGGCTTCAGTTCCGGCCCCCAACCCCCGCGGGCACCCAATTAGGGTTTAATTTCCACGCTTTTCATACAGAACAGTGGTTTCCGTCACTCCTCCCCGCTGGGGAAAAATCCCCCGGGGGGGGAAGAAAAGGACATGCCAAAATTATTTACGGCGGGGAAAGCCCCCGGTAAACAATTTGCATTGTTTATGGGGCCGGGAAGGGGGGCC
>JAODAL010046292.1:0-31078 GCA_025379985.1 Phyllomedusa bahiana | reverse complement strand
TTTCTTTTCAGGGGTTACGGGGTGATCCGCTGAATGTGGGTTTAGGCATGCGTGGGTTTGATTTGGGAAACGACAGGCGTGGAACGTTAGTGTTCTCTTCCGCCCGGTTAGGAAGATTGAGCATGCGCGGCAGCTAGGTTCGGAATTGCGCACTTGAGTTACAAGGACGCTATGCAGATTTTGATCGGTGATCTCGCTGATCCGGTAGGTTTTTTAATTTCACGGATATTTATCCATTGGTGCATTGTTATGTCTATCACAATGAGTGTGATATGATTGGTACGCACATAGAGTTACACATATGGTGATTGTTATAATTAACATACTGTGATACTATTGGATGAGTTGAATTTTTGGTACCACCTGATACACTTAAATATGTATGTCTCATTCACTGTTACTATGCTTGACAAAGACCCAGGTGTGGGTCGAAACGTTGCAAAACTTTTGTACTCTGGAATCTTGATTAAAGTAGCACTCATGCTGATGCCCGCCTGCGACTTTGTCCTTTCTGTCTTCTGTCAGCGCAGCAGCAGTGCGATCGCCACTGCTGTCTGCATTACCTGACAGCCCGGGAGTGTAAGAAACATTTCTGGGCTGTCTGTGATGTCAGCATGCCCCGCTATGCCTTATGTACTGATCGCTATTGTATCAGTGACCTAAAGATCACTGATACAATTCCCCTATGGGGGAAATTTTAAAAGAATGTGAAAAGTAAAAAAAAAGTAAAACACAAATACGAAAAATAAAATAAAAACACGTACGCCACTCATTTCCCCTACAAACACCAATTGCCCCCAAAAGATCAAAAATAAATAAAGTTCACATATTTGGTATCACCATGTGCGTAGCGACCTACCCTATAAATCTGTCACATTATTTAATCCACACGGTGAACACCCAAAAAAACAAACAAACATAGTATTGCAATTTTTGTTCAACCCGCAGTACATAAAATGGAATAAAAAGCCCATGATCAGCTCTGTATACAGAAAAATAAAAAAGTTATGGCTAGCAGACTATGAAGACATCAAAACACAATTTTTTATAAACGCATTTCTATTGTGTAAAAGTAATAAAATATAAAAAATATATAAAATTTGTATCCTTGCAATTGTACCAATCCACATAGTAAAGTTATCCTGTCATTTATACCACACGGCGAACACGGGTAAAATTGAAGCCCAAAAAACAATGGCAAAACTGTGTTTTCCCCATACATTTTCAGGGACCAATGCTAAAAAAATCTATGGAACACCTGTGCACCCAAAATTCACAATAAACCTCTAAATGAGATCCATGAGGGGTGTTGAATTCAAAATGGGGCGACTTTTGGAAGGTTTCACCTATTCTGGTACTTTGGGGGCTTTGCAAATGTGACATGGCACCCACCAAAATCTGCATTCTGAAAGCCAAATAACGCTCCATCCCTTGTACACCCTGCTATACGCCCAAATAGTAGTTTACACCCATATATAGGGTATTGCTGAACTTGGAATAAATTGCATAACAAAATTTGCTTTTTTTTCCTGGATTCGTTGGGAAAAGGAAACATTTTCAGATAAAATTGCTGATTGTTGGAAAAAATGTTTTTTCATTTTCACTGCCTAACGCTAAAAACACCTTTGGGGTCGATATACTCAAAATATACCTGAATATATTCCTTATGGGGAGTATTTTCCAATATGGAGTCTTTAGGGTTTTTTTATTAAAGTTTTAGCACCTTAGGGTGTCCATAATCCTGTATTGGCACCTAAATAAAATTAAAATGAAAATGAAACCCCAGAGACCAGTTGGTGCTCCTCCTTTTCTGAGGCCTGTGGCTGAGCCAGATAGCACACTAGGGCCACATATAGGATATCTCTAAAAGTGACAGAATCTGGGGAATCGATGTTGAGTTGCAAAACCCTGTTCACATCTACCACGTTCCAGTGAATAATGGATAAAAATTGAAAATCTCCCAAAAAGTAAAATTTCACTTCCACTTTGCTTTAATTTCTGTAAAATACCTAATGAGTTAATAAACTTCCTAAACACTGTTCTAGATACTTTAAGGGGTGTAGTTTCTTAGATGGAGTCATTTATGGGGGTAACTAACATACAGGCCCGTCAAAGACACATCAGAACTGCACTAGTCCCCAAAAAAAATCTATGTTGCAAATTTTCTTGAACATGTGATATGTACTGTATGAACGGGTCAGTTTTAATGTTCTGGCATTAAATGTGCCAAAAGTGATTAGTCCGCCTAATTTCCTGATGTATGATGTGTTAAATGAACATGTTTGGCACGTTGTGAGTCTGGCCTGATACTTTGTGGGGGCATGTCCCACCACATTCATACTGTTAGACACATTTATGAATGTGGCCCAACAAAATTAGGCGCATTACTGCTGGAACGGGCAGACCTATTTCAATGGGGTATGCCTGAGTTGTCGCTATAGAACTAGATTTGCCATTAGGGCAAAAAATGTCCCTTATTTCTCAACTTATACCAGTAAAATAATAAAAAGTAAATCATGATCATTATCAAACTATATAAAATTAAATTATATAAATTTCATAATAAATTATATACTAGAAAATTATATAAGATCAACCAAGAAAATCTATATAAGATTTATGTAATCTAAAATTAATTTAAATTTAAATTATATATATTATTTGCATTTACCATAAATCCTGTTCTCAATCGTGTATTTACGGAGTTATCGTAGTATTATTAGTGATTACAGACACATCACAGGAGGCTAGAATTAAAATAAAAGGTGTTAGAATAGCATGTCAGTGAATAGAAACTATAAAAAATTATGCCAACCTACAGTAGACATATGGTAGATGCTAGTTATAAACTATTTTGAGTAGAATAGCTATCTTACATGGCAGAAATTTTTGAAGTTTGAAAATGGCAATTTTTTCTAATTTTTCACGATATTTTAATATTCTTCACAAATAAATAAGGATTATATGGGCAAAAATGTCCTACTTAAAGCACAATGTGTCACAAGAAAACTTTCTCTGAATCCCATGGATAGGTAAAAGTGTCAAAAAGTTATTCCCACAAAAAATGTCACATGTCAGATTTAAAAAATGAGGCTCTGTGTGGAAGGCCACAACTGGCTGTGGCGGTAAGGGATTACGAAATACAACTAGTCCTGCAAAAGCTTCCAATTTCAAAAGTGAATCTTTTTTTCCTTAGTCCTGCAAGCAGCACAATGATAGGAATGTAGCAAGTAGATCTCTAGGGACCGACCTCATTCACAGAGCTCACAACTGACCTCACAAAGGAAGTGTCTTCTTATGATCTCTTCTGGATTCTGTGTAAGTGGACTGGAACTATGTGCTCTTAAAAACGGAAGTGAATCCTGACCTTTAGCTATAGACTTGTGAAGGATAATGTTCCTGATCCATCTGCATTGGTGGCTTTTGAGGCCTTAAAACCTTTGTGGGCTCCCGAGAAGGTTACCAACAAGTTCTCTACCTTCCTGAATGTAGACGTCTTGTTCTGGTAGATTCTATGGCATCTAGTGAAGTCTAGAGAGGTCAAACTTAGATCATATCCTGAGGCTTCTGGAAAAAGAAGCGGTAAAGAATGGATTGTGTTATGTTGCTTTGGTTAAGAACCTTTCATTTGAACCTGGACAGACCAAAATATGGGTTAGTGGAACCCAGGACCAGTAATTATCCTATATGCTTGGCAGGAGTAAAAGCCAGAAGGAAGTTCAGTTTTCAGGATAAAAACTGCAGTGAAGCACTCTCAAATGGAGGTGCAGTCTTCTCAAAAATAAGGGGGAGATCCTGAGTGTTGAAGTCTGGTTTTCATTCTACATACTGCTTTGACAAATCTCATATTAAATAGTCTTAACCATAACATAGCCAAAAATAGATAATTTGGACCTACTGTATTGAGCAGATGAGCTGAGACTTTTGTCAAAGCCTTGTTGCAAAAAGTCTAAGACCAAGGTAGGAGTAGGTTCCAAGATAATACTGGATTCAGAAATCTAGGTCTCATTCTGCATAATGTTTTATCGAATCAACAGAGAAACTGAAAGCAGCAAAACCCCTCCTTAGCTCTGAATTTCTGGATGTAGCAACGAGCAACACACAGTGAAATTGCTAGGCATGCAAAGAAGCAGAAAAAACAGAGAAAATTACATAGACAAATAAAGATAATCAAGCACAATGGACACAGTGTGCAGCAGGTTAATAAAAGTGAAGGAATCCAAATTCTCCTCTGTAATAAAAGGTAAATCTCTGTATATCTGCAGATAGAAAGATACTTATCTTGAGGAGATAGTCTGCACATCCACCTGTCCTATGTCCCGGAGGACAGAAAATTACACAGAGGAGGAGTCTGGGTGTTGGTATTTTATAGACTAAGTTAAAAGTTCCACCTGTTTTGTCAGTCTAAGGGGTGGAAAAATCCCATCATTGTACTGCTGGGCAGGGACATAAAGGAAAATAAGACCACACATGGCTACGTCAATGGGGAAATTATAAAGATAGCTTGGGGGTGAAACAATGAAAAAAAAATCAGTGTGTCCTCAGTGACCAAAAAAGATGTACTTTTAAGGTATTAGTGGTCCTTTAAAATAATAATGTATGTCATGTTAAGCTTTTCTTATGGTGACCGACATTACATGGAGCAACCATATATGTATAAATATACTCTTACAGTCCATAAACATGTTTTGTTTCTCTTTCACTTCATTCCATTGGCTTAACTGAAAAATGTGTGTATCTTGGTTTTAATTAAATGTACTTCACTTTCAGGTATGTTGTTACCTGCATTACATTTATCCTTGGGTGAGTACCTACATATACAATTTTCACATTTTAAATATTATGTTTTATTAGCAGGGTTTCAAACTTTTATTAATTGTTCCTATGGGTTTATGGCACTGATTTTAGTGTTAGTAAAAAAAAAGTCATAAATTAAAGGATGACATTAACAAGTACTTTGTAATTCTCAACAACAATTATCATAGCCCTCATTCATGGAGAAATTATGTATATTTTATTTAAAATTTAATTAATACAAATTTAAATCTAGCATATATATATCCTCAATTCTCTGACTCTTGCTCCAAATACTATTCATGGGCTAATCTTGACTACTGAACCACTGGTTCTTTCCTCTGGCCCTGTAGCTGTCCCTCTCTCTCTCACATCGGTAGGCACTCTCCTCTTTCATTCTTGCACTGCCCTCTCTCCAGTTGCCTCTTTCACAGAGGTCAACGAACAGACAGGTCTTGTGAGGTGTTCTCAGTATTCAGTGGTTGGACTATCAAAACGGTCCAAGAAAGGACAAATGGCAACAAAATCATGAAAGTCCAAGGCTGATTAATGTGTGTGAGAAGTGAAGGCTAGCTCTCTGGTCTACCCCATAGAAGCTATTGTAGCACAAATTGCTGGGCCTGCCCCATAAGCTGCAAATAATGGCTGTTAGTTACAGCAAAGATTTGTCGCTAGCGGCCAGAATCAGAGATAGCGTTGATTTTGAATATTTAACCATTTAGTTACCACGATAAATGGACCATGGCATCTAATTGATTGGAAAAAGAGTGATTGCAGAGTGTTGACCAATCTATTAAGATATAACATTATTTATCCTGTATGCTGAACACAATAGAAAAAAATGGATGGATCTCATAGTGGTAGCATGTATCCTAAAATGATACCAATAACAACTATACTTCAGGCAACAAAAAAAGACCCCTCACACGGGTCCATTAATGAGAAAATAAAAAAAGTTATTGATGCCAGAAAATAGCGCCGCAGTGCAAATTAAAAAAATACAGTTTACGTAAAGTACTAAAACATACTAAAAGCTTTACAAATTTGGCATTGCCTGAATTATAACAACTTGAAAATAAAAATAACTTTTCATTTATACCATACAATGACCGACATAACAACACTCCTCCCAAAAAAAGCACGATTACATTCCATGATACACTCCACAAAAATATTTTTTTACAAAAAGGTACATCTTATCTTGCAAACAAATAAGACTTTATACGTCTATGTACATAGAAAAATAAAAAGTTATGGCTTTTGGAAGGCGGAGAGCAAAAAATGAATATGATGTTAACAAACATCCATGCAGAGGGATGGGGGTATTGCTGGCTATGATAGAAAGATATCAGAACACACCAAGCATCACAGCATAGGCGTAACTGTGGTTCAAAAAGTGGAACCGATTTTCCCTCCTTTCCACTCCCTTCCTTTTTTTCCGACCCTTTCCCTTTCCACCCTTCCCTCCACCTCCCTTCCCTCCTCTCCTTGTAGCGAAATGGCCCCCCTAACCCAGCTAAGAGGTCTGGGGGAGTGCTGTAAGCCCCCCCAGTATGTCTGGGCGGAGCCTTACGCCAAACACTTTTGGTGCAATCTGTAAGGTTATGAGTGGCTCTTGTGTTACTAAATTTTATGATTCCCTGCATGGTTAAAACTGTCATAGTTAAGTAGAAATTCAATATAAGTGAAGGTCAGACTCATATTTAGATTTATTATAGGTGCCGCAACATTCTATGGTGATTCTAATATATAGTATATCAAATTATACACATCAATGCTATTTTGACATCATTGATAGTAAGGATTTTGTTGTTAACTTAATACTACTGTTTGATAATTACTTAATTTCAGGGGGAGACTGGGACTAAAGAGCAGCCTCGGCAATGAAGCTGAACCAGCCACCTACAATATTTCCCCCTCTTCACAGAAATAAAAAACGTTGCACAATGCAGTAAACTTCCCCCTTAACCCCTCCCCCATTACTACTCTATTAAATTTGTAATACACACAACAGAATGAGGAAAATAAAAGAACCCAATCTCACTGTACCCCTAGGAATCACTTATGTCACATACTGTACCCCAAAATTTTTTTTATTGCATACCATACACCAGAGGTGACATCACTCACTGCACCACAGAAATTAATTATATGACACTTGGTATCCACAGAAATTACATTACTAACTGCACCTTAGAAATGAATTGCACATTGTACTCAAGAAATATAACTCAGTATACCCCAAAATATATTATATTACACACTGTACCCAAGAAATGAATTATATTACACACTGTACTCCAGGAATTACATTATACCATACCCCAGAAATTACATTACATTCCGTGCCCCAGAGATTACGTTACCAACTGTACCCCAGAGGTTACATTACACACTGTATCCCAGAGATTACATTACACACCATACCCCGGAGATTACATTGCACACTCTACATCAGAGATTATATTACATTACTCACTGTACCCCAGAGATTATATTACACCATACCCCAGAGATTATTACATTACACACTGTACCCCAGAGACTAACTACATTAGACAAGGTACCCCAGAAATTGTGTGTATTTATATGTACTGTACATATTTTGAACAGAGACATACTACACACTTAGGGTGAGTTCACATGACGGTTTTTCAACATTGACAGTGTCGTTTGCTTTTTGGAAATTCGGCGCTTGCAAACACAGAGTTCTGATGAGCAAACTACCCAGACTGCCCTAGGCAGATCTCTGCCTCCTATCTCTTAGTGTATAAAACGCCTCGAAGAATTCTTTGTAGGCTCTGACAGTATGCGCTGAAAATACTCAAGTAAAAGCAGTGTCTTCTAAATAACGTCACTGATTTTACATATAATGTAAATCAGTTTCTTGTCGGATTGGACGCCGGTTCTGAGGCAGATCTAGCATTCATATCTTCTGCATGAACATACCCTTAAGGAATGTTCACACCGCTTATAGCTGGGCGTACTGTGCTCTCTGCTATATGCTAGGTGTTTAAGAAGTACGTGTTGTCCAGTCCGTACTTCTAAAATGCTGCGGGGCCGGTCCCATCCACTTTCATTTTCCCCAGCGCGTAAGTGCAGGGAAGAAGTGACATGCCACTTCTTTCTCCCAGCGTGCATATCAGAGAAAATGGAAGTTAATCATATCTCTCAATAAGAACTATGAATTACCATGGTTACAGTCCCTACTTTGGGGTATCTTGCAGCACAATAACACCCTGAAGTTTGGACCACAAAGATGCTGAGCGAACATATCCTTATACACACACTGGACACATGTAAATACACACATTATATATTACCTGTCTCCTGTAGTCTGGTGCAGTCGGCAGCTTCTTCCTCCCAGTATAGACAGGGGAGGCAGGGGGCCACTGATTCGTTCGGCAGGAGCTTCTTCTCTGATGAGGGCTGAGCATAGGGGATGTGGTATACAAGGGGAGGGAAAGATACAGCCCCAGAAACAGAGTGTGCTGTACTGTGAGCAGCGTTCTTATCAGTGAGGCAGGACCCTCTGACTCCTGCTATACCAATCAGTGCTGCTACCTATTCTGTCCCCCAAGATGCACAGAAATACAGGCGGTCCCCAACTTACATCGTTCCGACTTACATACGTCCCCTAGTTACAAACGGAGACTTATGAGGCATGGCTGACATTCAACACTGAGTCACGCCCCATGATAACCAAGTGCCAGCATGCCACAGCTGCACATTAGTGACAGGACATTAGGTGAAATCTTCTAAAAAAGGGCAAAGACAGCAAAACAAATGTAAAAACTGTTCCCTGCACTATCCAAAACTAAAAAAAACATTTTGGCTGGAATTACATTTAATAAATGTACCTGTTCCGACTTACATACAATTTCAACTTAAGAACAAACCTACAGTCCCTATCCCGTTTGTAACCCGGGGACTTCCTGTATAGGAGACAAAGGGTTAACTTCTTCCTCCTCTGTGCTCCCCCTTCCCCCCACTTACCATATTCTCATGTGTAGTTCATTTTAGGTCATCTCTGTGCTAATGCTACATTGGGATGGCACTGATGGTAATAATGTTACACATATCTCCACTGACATTCCCAATATCATAGATGAAGTGGGCGTCATGGATGTCATTGATGTCCTCCTCCTGTACCAAGAGTCATCTGGTATCAGCCATCATTCTGGCTGCTCCAGATTGTAATTGCCAGGAATCACACAGCTAATTTTTTCCACACCCGAAGCAGTCAAACAACAGGTTTCTTTCCAGCCAAAACTTCATAAATGTTGTGTGCTGCTCTAACTTTTATATATAAATTATCCTTTCGTTGCTTTTAATCATCGCGTTTTACTTCATGTTTATGTAATTGGCAAGCATTCTTACAGCATGATTTGTAGTTTACTTATAACTAATTCAATAAAATTATCATTTTTGAATGTATCTCTCTCCCATCTTGTATTTTAATCAGATTGCAGCTGCATAGCTGAGGGGTTAATGTCTTCACAGCAGTTGTTGATAAAGTTGGTTGAATAACATTAGTGCGCATGCGCGATGTATGAGCGCCACAGCACTATCTGAGAGGAGAGGTTTTGTACTAGATCACCGGTACGAGGTAAAATGCTGAAGATAAAGGGCGACATGTATGAACGTTGGCACCAACATGCCAGTCCTAAATAGCTTTAAGGCAGTGTAGAAAGCGTTAGAATGTATGAACATGTTTTTCTGCAGGTCATACATAGATCCGCAGTCTAGTGCCAATACGGTAAGTCTGGCTCAGGCACCAACTTTAACCTGGTCTGGCTGTTCTAACTGCAATACATCTAGGTTTGGCATCAAAGAATCATAAATGTGTCTACTTCTATGAATGTGGTGCTACATGCCCAGAATGCCCTTAAGCTTTGGCGCATTGAGAAGTGTCTTTGGCACATTACAAAGGGACTTATCGCACTAAAGTTTGGAGTGCACCTGTTCATCCATTCTTTTTAGCTCAAAGTACATGAGAAAACTGGTGCAGACCCATTCATACATCATCCAAAGTGTATAGTAAGTAAGCTTGTTATATTTTAATTAATTTTAATTGTCTGTCATGTGTATTTGCAGATTGTTAGTCAACATTGTTTTTTCCCCATGTGTGGAGGTACATATAGGATAGAACTAGGACACTTGACATGCTTGTCAGGTGTCTTAGCGGCTCCTGAAACATAGCGCCAGTGTGTGTTTACATGCTATAGAAACACTGCCATTACAGTCTCAGCTCATCTAAATGGTGATGTATATTTACAAACAAGACTATATATATATATGAATAAACTGTGTATATAAAACAGGCACAACAGGTTGTCTATTATATGTTGTATTGACCAAGTGTTTGAAGGAGATGCCATATGTTTGGAAAATACATGGAAATATCTGGTAAACATGAAGTAAAAGGCGATGATTAAAAGCAACAAAAGTGTAAATTATATGTAAATGTTAGAGCGGCACACAACATTTATGAAGTTTATGCTATACAGGGAAGCGGGCTTCCCTAGTGCCAGATAGCAACCTGATGATAATATAAGGCAAAGGTGCATTTTCTGTGAATTCTTTATAGACAAAGTATTGATGTGGGGGCTTCTAAGGACCCTCTGACTTCCTTGTGCGGTATCCAAATTAAATCATATGCATACACAGAAAAATAAAGCCATCCAAATATGTCAGTGCAGGCATAAAATGATATACTCCAGCTTGCTTAGAAGTAGCATTAAGCAGATGATCCGCAGCTTATACTTTTAAAATAATTTTTTTTATTAATATTCCATTAAAAATGTGATAATACAGGGTAGGAGAGTTGTAATACAGCACCAGCGCTACAGATTGCACGACGCGTTTCGACTAATACATAGTCTTAATCATTGTGCCCAATCATTGGGCACAATGATTAAGACTATGTATTAGTCGAAACGCGTCATGCAATCTGTAGCACTGGTGCTGTATTACAACTCTCCTACCCTGTATTATCACATTTTTAATGGAATATTAATAACAATTTTTATTTTAAAAGTATAAGCTGCGGATCATCTGCTTTAAAGCTACTTCTAAGCAAGCTGGAGTATATCATTTTATGCCTGTTTCCTGCTGCTCTCCCGAGCTGAAGCTGACTGGGAGTCTCCGTGCTCTGCAAGCCGTTAAACAAGGTACTATTAATCTCATATATCAGTGAGCTGACAAGTGACTGTTTTCACATGCGCAGCAAATATGTCAGTGCAGTCTTCTTCTTTATTAATAGTTGAGCACAAATTTTTATAACATTTGTTTTAAGGTGTATCATATGCAAATAGACAGTGTATATCTTTATTGGACAAACACTATTTAACCAACTTTCCTTCATTATTAATCCCACTAATTATTAGTTAGAATACGCCCTCAACTATGTTTTGAATAGTAGGCCTAAACTTGCCTTAAACTTGTGCTTCTACTTAATATGCTTCAGCTTAAAATAGCGAATTGCTGTAGATCAAAATAAATCTAGTCAAAATGACTCGTTCTGCTTCACCTGTTGAAAAATTTTGATGGTTGCACGGAACCCTGATTAACAGAACTCCCGAAGCCACGTTTCCAGATCGGTGTAGAGGAATCATAATAAAGGTTCCATGTATTATTGGATCATGTAGATATGGAAGAGTTAATGTGCTTTGCAAGTTGTTTGATGAAGGCCTCCTATTATGGTAAGTGCGGACAAATGCCCTTGTAGCATGAGCATTGTGTGTGATTCTTAGTTCTGGAATAGTATAGTTGGATCACTCTTGATCTCTAAGTGTCCTACATCCAGAGAGGAGGGAGTGAGGAGACTGGGGAAACAGATTGCGATCACGGGCCTGTTCTCTCTGTCGATAATCAGAGAGGCCCCGACCAGTTTCACTGTGTGTTTATCGGTTCGTTCAGTTAGGCAGTGGGTTTTTGGGGTCCATGGGCGTAGTGCAAGGCGGCTTAACTCAGGGTGCATCATCTGAGGCAATCAGGGTGTGTTTGAAGGATGTGTCCCGGAGGATGCAGAGAAATGGAGGGGATGAAGGTATTCTTGGGACACCGAGTTTACCAATGTTCCTCTGCCTGTTGTCGCATATAGTGGTTGGGACAGATTGAGGGCGGAGGTAGGAGAGTGTATGAGGAAGATCTGTTTGCTAGTGCGTCCTCGTCCCAGAGGTTGGTGATAATCATGGTCTCCATCTCTCATCAATGGTGTGAGTGGAGATGCTACCTAATTTTCCCTTGCTTGTGCATGATCCTCGCATATTAAGGCCATCAAGTTACGGTTTGTTTTGTTTCTCTCTCTTTTTTCTTCGCCTCTTCCTTAGTTGTTTTTCATTCTGAAACTACAGTTACTGGATGACCACCCTCTCTCGATCCCCCGGGTACTCAAAGCAATTTCGCAGACTTCCTTCCAACCACCCAAATGTGTGAGTATAAATGCAGGAATTGCAGACCGTTGCAGGAATTGAATCAACTGGTAGGAATGTGATGTTGCGTATGTTGACGTTCTTCAAATATCACGGGTGGAACAGTGTGTGTCAGCTACTCCTGACAAGCAGTTTGGAGTGCCAAGCTCAGCAGCAGCAGGCACAATTGTGGCAGAAGCCTATGGTGACCTCTGGCAATCTTTATTTTGTTCACCTACCGTGTCATCCACACGCATGTTATGCAGGGGCACACATACATACACGACTGAGATCCGGGCTTAAGTTCGTGAGTGCACGGATGCTATTCTGCGGGGACTTCAAACACCTATGTTGTGTGACTTTGGGTTCAGCCCAATCGGACTGGCTGGGGATCCAAATATGGTTTGAATGGCCCAGAGATCGCTCGGCTTGCCTTAGATGGTGTTGTCCTGTCGAGCAGGTCCACATGGTTATATCTGAGCAGAACCTCAGGCACTGCTGGTGGAGTCATTACAGGACAACGCCTGCACGGCTTTGCCACAGTTGAAAAAATGGTTTGATCGTTTGACTGTGTGCATTGTCAAGTTGATCAGGCATGGATCTCTGATGTTGTTGTGGCCCAATTGTCCACGAGGTCACCGTTGTAGTTGGCCAGTTTACTTCACTTTCTTTTCAATCAGGAAATGGTCCTCTTG
This sequence comes from Phyllomedusa bahiana, assembly GCA_025379985.1. Taxonomy (NCBI): domain Eukaryota; kingdom Metazoa; phylum Chordata; class Amphibia; order Anura; family Hylidae; genus Phyllomedusa; species Phyllomedusa bahiana. The sequence goes on along the minus strand of JAODAL010046292.1, from coordinate 18,174 downwards.
ATTTAAAAAAGAAACATTTTTAAATGATCATGTCTTTTGCTGCTATTTTTATTCTCAGTTCCCAATGGTCATTTGCTGGTTTGGCGCGGTGAGGAGGGACTGTAGAAAGGACACAACTGTACATCTGTTTCATGAAAAACATGTATTCATTTACTCACTTTCAGGCTTTCAAAAAAAAGATTTTTCGCACTGTAAAGATTGGTTTTGGGGTCATGTGCTGTTGAGATACAGTGTGTAATCACAAGGACCATTTGGAACTAGAAATATGTGTCGGCTTCTAAGTACGGGGCATTTCTCCCCACTTGTTTTTTAACTCAGTGGCTCTAGAGAAGTCATTTTATAATTTTTGGTGTGCATTGCTGCTGTGAGATGCAGCTATTCATACAGGTCTATTTTAAAAAAATGTGGGTTTTCGTGAGAAACAGTCATTGGTTCTTCACATTTGACAAGTGTGGCCTTCAAGGGTGATGGGTTTTGAAATATATGGGAGCCATGGTATCTGGTCAAAAAACGGAATAGTTGGAAATTGTGGTGTTGGGATACATATTGCTAAAATATGTCTGGTTTTTGCAAAAGATCGTTAACATAGCTAGCAATCCACTTGTTGTGGAGACAACGGTGGTGTGTAGTACAATAAATGTAAATTGTGTACGATGAAAGTCACATATGATGTGGGTTGGTAGTATCCATCATCTATTTTAACTAATGTGTTTTCTAGAATTAATACTAAAAAAAATTTGCATATTACAAAAATAGCTGATACAAATATTCTCTGAAGTGTACTAGGGATCGGTACAGGAAGACTTTGAACAGAGTGTGTTAGGTATCGAGGGACATAGTGTATTGAGCACATTCACCACAACATGAACAGAGGGACAATTTCCTCCCAACTCGTTGAGTTAAAGAGATAAAAGGAATGCCAAGGAATAAAGTGGACCGGGTGAAACAGGAATGTCAGCCTCCAGCATTTCCATCGTGATGCTCAATTGTGTTTCCGAACCATACGGAGGAGCGCAAGCGCTCTCGTTAGGGGCAGAAATATTTCTCAAGCGCTACCCAGGTTTTGTGACTGTATGTTACTTGAGGAGTAGGTGGAGGTTTTAGCTACGAGCTTTCCCGCTTCGCACGCTCTGCATTCTGATGTACCTGTTTAGTTGCTGTATCATAAGGGAAATTTTTGTGTCCGTGTTAATGAGTAAGGTGTATCGCCAGACTGTGTGCTTCTCACCGCACGCCACACTGTTAACTCCGGCCCATGCTTGCTGATACGTGACGTTTTGTTAATAGATGACGTAGATGCCCTGCCCTATGCTCTCAACGCACTCACTGTTAAGTCCGGCCCTGTGCAGCGTGAACTGCAGTGATCTGGTGTGTTGCGTCAACCCGCACTTGAATCAGTAATTTTCCTCCAACCCCACTGACAGTTGAATGCGGGATTTTCAGTCAGGCCTCGTTAACTTACTGTGGACTCTGTGTTTTACGTAATTTGTTCACATTCTAATGTACCATGGTGTGTGAACTATCGTCACCAGTAGGAATGGCATGGTACCTAATAGCTGCAGCAGTATGTGGTTTTGGGAGAAAATGAGTTGTTTTTGAATATAGTTTATTTTTCTTGTATTGTGAAAATTTTCTGCTGGATGTGGGTCATAAGGGCACCTGTGCGTGGTTTTTGGGTCATGCTCTTGATTACAGGATATGGATAGTCAATGTCCTATTTACTAATATTTACTGCTTCAAAGACTACTTTCCTTCAGCACTTTTTAAATGTGGGTCATGCAGGTGTTTTGGGGGCTCATGCTGTGGCACTGACACAGGCATATTCAATGTCAGTTCAACTAAAAAGATGGTTGGTTGAAGACTCCTGTGTTTGCCACAGCACTTTTGAATCTGTGGGTCAGACAGGTTTGTGAATGGTCTCATAGACTGTGGTACAGACATGGTATAGTCAATTTATGTCCAGTGAAATAAAATGCGTGGGTGGAAAGAGTCTCTTTTTCTGCACTTTTTAATCTGTGGATCATGCAGGTTTAATGGTTCATACTTGAAAGTACAGGACAGTATAGTCAATGTCCAGTTCACTAAAAATGGTGGTTCAAAAGATCCTTTTTTCCGGCACTTTTTAATCTGTGGGTCAGACAGGTTTAATAGTCATACTGCGGTCCTAGGACAGGTATAGGTCAATGTCCAGTTCAACTAAAACGGTGTTGTAAGACGCCTTTTTCGGCAGTTATTTAAATCTGGGGGTCATGCAGGTTTGGGGCTCATGGCATGCGGTCCAGGACTGGGACTATTCTATGTCCAGTTAACAAAAAATGGTGGTTGAAAGACTCCTTTTTCAGCACTTGTTTTAATTGTGGTTAAATGCAGGGTTTGAGGGTAATGCTGCGTTAACGGTCGAGGTATAGCAATGTCCATTTCAACTTAAATTGTGGTGGTTCTTAAGAATCCTTTTTTCCCAGCACTTTTTAATCTGTGGGCGTACCTAGACAGTTTTAAGTGGTTTATGGCTACGCTCCAGGCCAGGGATAGTTGAGATAATGTCCTGTTCAAGTTAAATGATGGTTCTCACATTAATACTGCCTTCTGGCACTTTTTAATTTGTGGGTCGATGCAGGTTTTAAGTGGTCATGCTGTGGTATGCAAGACAGGATATGTGAATTTGTTGTGGAGTAAAGTTTTTTATGTGGCTCTTGTTGCTAATTGGGTGTCTAAGATGTAGCAGATATCCAGTTTACTTAGTTGTGGATGTTATTCCAGCTTCTCACCCTTTGTGTTGGGTGTAAGAATGAAGGTGTTGTTCCTCTCCCATATGACTTTAAATGGTCATTGGCTGACTAATCTATTATCGAATATCGGTTTTTATCGGCATGTTAATTGTCGGATATCTGACTATCGAATCTATAATGATAGTTGAAACTATCGCGCTCTTCACTAGTAGCTAATAGTTGTTTGAGCGATTACGTGTGGCTATCGACATCGGGCGGATAGTCGTTAGTAGGCCACACCCATCGATAAGGTTTTCGATTAGTCTGATGGTCGATCATATCCGTATGACCATTGCTCAAGTGTCTATGGGAGGAGCAACAACACCTTCATTCTTACACCCATACAGGGCTGGAGAAATTAGATGCTGGATCGTTTGAACAGCCACAAGACAGTCAAATTGGATACGCTGTATCTTCTTAGGCATAACACTTAGGCTTAAAAAAGCCACTGAAAAAAAGGTTCACACACACCATTCACTTATTCCTCTGTCTATGTACGTACATACAGTCGGACGCACCTTTAAACACTGCATCACCCACAAATTAAAAAGGGACAGAATTGCGTATTATTGTGAACTCCATTATTTTACTGAACTGTGACATTGAATATCACCTGTCCTGGAACGCATGTAATGTCACTAAACATGTCCGAACCCACCACAGATTAAAGCAGTGCCGCGGAATAAAGTGAAGTCTTTCAATACCTCCTGTGTGTGATAGTGATGACTGGACATTGGGATGAACTGTTCCTGGATCCGCTGTTGACCAGAAAACCTGTGCTGACCCCCAGATTAATAAAGTGCCGGAAAAAGGAGGCTTTCATACCACCAATTTTAGTTGAACTGGGGGGGAAATCCCATGTGTTTTTGTTTTTGGCATATAACCCTGGTCTGGACCGCTGCATGACCTTAATTCCTGTCTGGTGACCCAACGATTGAAAAAGTGCCGGAAAAAAAGTGTGAGTCTGTTCTCAACCACCATTTTTGTTGGTCATGGACATTGACTATACCTGTCACTGTGCCAACAGCATGACCCTAGGGCGGAGTTTTCCAGTGGGTGCTTGGTGAAGAGACTAAGGCTGGCGTCCTAGTTCATATTATTGTACTAAGCAGGTTAATGCCTGATGATCAGCTTAAGTACGATAAATTGTCGTTGTCTGTAAGCAGATTGGTGCGGTAAGAGGAAGTTGTGAGTATCTCAGCATGCACTCAGTACACACAGTCAAGACCTGGGTAGCGTCTGTTGCCCCTCCGTTATTGAGTGCGGACCAATTGGAGCTTCACTTGGATATACTGGGGGTTTAACGTCTACTGTATACACCCAGGTGGTCGCTTGTTCTTGGCATTTTGTTCTCATTTGTATCAACGTGATGGGAGGAAATGGTTCTCTGTATTTGTTCTATGTCCTCGTGCTCCATAATCTCAATGTCCTCTGAAATTACATATCCATCTGGTCAGCAAGTTTTCCTGTTCCCTCCTTGTACAATTGTCGAGGAAATTTTTTTAACAGCTATTTTGTACTTGCAAGTTTTTTTTTGGTAGTGTAATGTCTTGTAAAACACTTTTTTAAGAATATGATTGGAATACACCGGACACTAAGGTCGTTGTTTCTCATTTTTGTTAACTTTTTATTATATTGGGTTGTCTCAATAACAGGGATTGATTAGCTATGTTAAGATCTTGCAAATCAAGTGTCATTTTGCAAATATGTGTCCATATTTAATGACTGGGTCCTACCTATAGTCCTGTTTCTGTCATAGCACTCCGCATCACACGTTGTTGACTCTCTTCGACAATTGTGAAGTAATACTATATTGTCTGTTGAGAACAACTGTTTTTTTAATAGGACCTGTTTGGTAAGTATAGCTTGCATGTCACAGCAAAATGCCGTGCCAAAAAAAAAATTCATAGTGTAGTCTCATGAACCTTTGAGCCTCTTGGATCATATTCTGAAAGAACAAATGTCTGTTAGAGTACATTATGTGCATTTTTTTTATAATATGGACGACTTGTATTATAGATGCGTGTCACTAGACAACAAAAATGTGCCCTGCCAAAATTATTTCAAAACCATGGACACATGAGCCACTTTTGACAATTGTGAAGTACAAATGTCTTTTAGACACAATGATTTTTGTGTGTGATATGACCTGTAGTATTGCCTGCATTTCAATGCAGCATGACGCCATAAAAATTAATAAAAATGAGTCTTCTCCGCCACTGTTAACAAATTGTTGAGTGGGGAGAAATGCTCACTTAGATACCACCATTTCTGTTCCCACAAAGGGACCATGATTATAGCGTATGTGTTCTCACAGCATCTGATCCTAAAAAATTATAAATATGACTTGCTCAGCCACTGTTAAAATATTGTGAGGAGAGAAAATGCCACGTAGAAAAGCCACATTTCTGTTCCAAAGGACCATAATTATGTGGCTTTTGGGATGTATATCACAGGCAATCATGTCCCCAAAAAATTATAATATGTCTTCTCAGCCACTGTTAAAAATTGTGAGGCAACATGATTCCCAAACCGATTGACAATGCGAGAAGTAAATTCTAAAGATGATGTGAGTAAAGTGGAATATGGTTTTGTATGAAACCTGTGGTGTCTGTTTACACTTTGTTTCCTAACAGCAAAACCTGCAAAATGAACTGGTGGAACTGAGAATAAAAAATTGCGAGTAAGAAATGATCATTTGTTATAAAAAGTTTTTCAATGTGGCCATGTCTGTTTGGAGAGGAATGTGAAGTTAGACCTGGCAACTAAGTGGTGGTCCTCAGCAATTTGGGGCCACAACTTGTTCTTCAGAGATCCATTGCCTAATTCATCTTGATAAAAGCAAACGATACATTATCTGTGGGAAAGCCGAGATCTGAGTTTGTCATGTAATGACTCCTATGGCGGTGCGAAGGGCCGATCAGATTTCGTGGCATGCTGGGCTGGACTACAACCTCTATGGCGTGGACGAGCCAGTCGGGGCCATTCGTCCATTTATGGTTACCCAGATGTTTATTGGGTCCGAGACACATCCAAAAACAGCGGTGTCGAGCGCAGATAGTCGTTGTTGCACCATGATCTTAGCTGTCTCTGTGTGTTGTATGTGTGCCCTGCATTGGCATGAGTGGTGAGGTGGTAAATTTATAAATGATTGCACAGAGGTCACCATTAGGTTCGCTTCCACCTTGCCTGCTGCTGCTGCCGCTTCGGTCTGAACTGTGTGTGCTCTCTACTAGTGGTTCTCGTCGCTGTGGCGTTGTTTCGACACTGTGACATGTGAAGAAGACGTGACAGTGATCGACGAACCATAGATGTCTCCAGTTGATCACATCAGTGAGGTCTTCCATTTCCAGCATTTTACTCTCTATTTGGTACGTGGGTGGAAAGGAGAAGTGTCATGAGTTTTGTTTTGTTATGTGGGATCCATCTGCAGCGTGGCCACCCAGTAACTGTGTTCATATTTTGGATGGCCTAATGCGAGGTTGTCATGTTGGAGGTAAATGGAGAATCCAGGACTCATTGTGAGAGTGGAGCCTTGATTGTCTCAAAAGCACTCTGGTCGAGGGGGCACTAACATCTTGATACTTCCTCATTCTTCCTCCTCTCGGCCTCAAATTGGTGTCCAACCTCTCGTTCCAAGGTTAGGGACGTCGGTAACATCGGTGTCTAGGGTATATACCTCCTCCTCCTCCTCCTCCATTTCTCCTCCCTCCTCATGCCTCCGGCACAGTGTCCTTCAACTACCAGCCCTTGATTTGCCTGAAGATGATGCACCTGAGAGTGATGAGCCACCATTGCATCTGTGCTTGGACCTCCGAACCACTGGCCTATGATAAGACCGATGAGATATTGTGAAAAACTCTCGGGCCTTGTGTGGATGTGACGGAGTGAAAGGCTCCGTCGTCGCATCTGTGTCTTGTACCTCTCCGGCGCTGGCGGGCCTGTGTTTAGAGTGTCCATACGATTTGTCGTTTCCAGAACAAAGTGTCTCCACATTGCTCATGGCTGACAAAGGCATGTGTACGATCTGACCATTTTTGGTGGCTTACTTCAAAAACTGCAAGGATGGTACAGAGCTCTTTCACCTGCCCTCCACTCTCGGTTGGCAACAACCAGAGGTCCGCACCGCTGCTGTCTGGCCATGTGTCATTCGTACTGCGTAATTGGCATTGCGCTGCTGCCAATCGCTGGAGCATGTGGAGGGTGGAATTCCAGCCAGTGGTGCCTCACGTCAGACAAGTGAGATGGTTGACGGGGCAGAGGGCTCGATATGCTGACGCTGCAACGCATGCAGGGCGGGCAGAGAAGGGCAGGGTTTGCTCGAACAGCGGAAACGTGCGAACTCAGACCTCGGAGCCTTCTTCAGCAGTCGCAGTTCACCCACGGCTGGATGTAAGCTACTTTAGAACTTTCTGGACGACCAGGGTTCATGACATGGATGCCTGTTTGTAAGGGGAGCTCTTTCAGCCTACGATCTTATGGGCTTACAGCTGTTATTGTGCCCCGTTATCGTCATACCACCTTGCCTGGCCACAGAGGTTCTTGTCTACCCGCCGTGCGCTCGGTCGCGTTGCTGGAGAGCCGTTCTCACACAGCTCCTGACCTGTGTGGGGACGGTCTCCAAGTACAGATTAATTTCAAAACGGCTTGGTTTCTCTCGGGCTAGTGATGCACCAGAGGACTTGGTGGGAAAGAGCCGTGCACCATCCTGACGGTTTTGAATGAGCCTGTGCGCCGGGCCTGGAGGCTCACCGTCACCCCACAGAGACATACACCCAGCTCACCCAGTAGAGCTGTCACAGAGATATAGCGGCCTTGGCGTGCTTAATAGTTCCATGTGTCGGTGGGCAGATGGACTGTTCCGGCCACAGATGCAGACAATCCTTGAAATTTTAGGTTGACACTTGGCTGGCTGTGTGAGCATGGGACGGCTTTTCATGGCAAGAAATCGCCTGCTCGGCATCTGGTGTATCTGGGGGCCAGCCGTGTGTTGGCCATGACGTGGCTGGTAACCCATCTGTGTCTCCACCAGACGGAACATGGCCATCCATTTCCAGCCAAATGTGTTGTGCAATGCCGATCATTCAGGCTTTTGGCTTTGGGCTGGTATGGTTTTGTGGTTTGAAAAGTTGGTTCTTTGCTCCCAATACTGGAAGTATCAGAAGGCTGGCTGCTAGACTGGCATGTACGGTCGTGCACAGTCGTTCAAACTGGCGGAAGGAGAAGGGGTAGGATGGGTCTCTAGGTGGGCTGGGGTATTTTGGCGACGGTGGTGGTGGAAGCGAGGTCTCGTTTGCCATGATCATGGAGCTCTGAGAGTACATGGGCAGCTGAGGAACGCTTGGTGGTGGCGGAGGAGGAGGAGGCGGAGACAGTGGGTGTGACAGTGGTTGGAGGCCCGGCGTCGGTCTGGCATTTTTTGGCCAAGTGTTCCTCCATGTCATTTGTGTATGCATTCGCTGACATGTGTCGAGTCATGATGGTGGTGGTTAAACACTTAAGGTTCTTGCATCTTACTTATGTGTTTACGACAAAGGAGGAATATGACATAGATGGGGAATAAGAGGCTTGCTCAAAGAATGGCCCAGGCTTGAGAGTTCCTGCGACCCTTTTTGACGGCGATAAGCGTGGAGCGGGGGGGTTTGCACTGACCGTGGCTGCGGATTCATATCAGCGGACTTCTGCGACCGCCCTCTCCCTTTTTGTGGCGGGGACCGTATTGAAATTACCCATCGTCTTCCTCCTCGTCCATGATGATAAGCGCTCGCTCAAGCAAAATTCTCGCGGTAAAGGACAGGGTAGGATCGCAATGTCGTCATCATTATCATCATCAACACCGGTGACTTGGTCGTCCTGCACTTTCTGCATCCAGTGAGATGGGTACAAGCAAGAGGGTTGCTACGGCGTTGCCGGTATCGCCTCGGGTGTATTGCGGATTGACCGGCTTCCTGCCTCCTCCTTCTGATGGCATCAGTTAACTGGGCTGTGTCAAGAGCAGACTAAATATCTCGCTTGATCTTTTACATGATCTTCTGTGAACCCCACCCGCTTTTTGTTATCAAAGAGGTCTTTCAGACAATGGATTATTCCACAGTGGTGGGTACGACGTGTTGACATATTGGGCTGCTTCACTATCGTTGTGACGAACGGCATGCTGATGATGCTGAATGAGATGTGTCATTTGTGGACGAGACTGGGAGGGATGAGGAGGTAAGACTGATGGATGCAGGTTGCATTAACCATCTGTATGGAGGATTGGCGACGCTGTTCGTATACTGAGTGTGTTTCACAGGGTGTTCTGACCCAGCTCGATGACAGGCCTGACGGGTTGACAAATGCGGAATCTGCTGGCAATGCGTGTTGTAGCCAGCATGGATGTAGTAACATTTCTATCGTACCATTGTACCTCCATCGTGCACCTCCCTCTTTGTTCACTTTGACCACTGCATTTTAGCTCCATGTTCAGAAATATAAGTGTATTTGAGAAGTGTATGATGATAGTTTTGGATAGTCTCTTATTAAAGAAGAAGGCAAGTTACACGTCTTGCATCTCAATTGCACCCTCTATGTCAAAGAACAGAGAAAATTGCTGGATTCGAATTTTTACTGCAAGGTGTCTCTTATCAACAAATCTGGACTGGCCTCAGCAAGAAAGTGCAAAAAAACAGTGTATGTTTGTTTTCAGTATAATACTCGGTATTTTTTGCACCTTTCAATTCACCTGTGGTGGTCGATAATAATTGCTGTTGTAAGATTTACAGTGCAAGGCTGCGTCAATTTGAAGCAAAAGCCCCGTTGTGTGCCCAAAGTCAAAAAACAGAGTATCTGTTATGTTGTTCGTTATAAAATACGCGGTATTTTTTGCACCTTTCCAAGATCACCTGTTGGACTATAAAAATTGCTGTGTGTTTCAGATTTACGTGCAAGCTGCGCGTCAATGAACATAAGCTGTAGTGCGCAAAGTCAAAAAACCGTTATCTGTTATGTTTTCGTGTGAATACACGGTATGTTTTTTGCACCTTTCAATTCATTGTGGTGACGATAAAATTGATGTTTCTAAGATTATTCAGTTGCAAGTGGATTAATGTACAAAGGTGGAATTGGGTAAAAATTGAAGTGTGTGAAACACCTATATAAATGTATCTACTGATAAGTAACTGTTGGAGTTTTGCTCCTAACCCGAGACCGCAGTTTCTAGAATGATGTGTATCACTAATATAAGTTAAGGCTGCCCAATATTCCAGGAAATATTTCAATGTGTGCAACAAACTTTTAATAATACACTAGTTATTGCAGTTGCAATGTCTACACAAGTCTTGGTGATCTTTATCCTGTGTTCTTGTTTTAGCGCTCACTTCGGTGTTGCCCGCTGCCCCCATACCCCCCTGTACTCCTGTGACTTTACAGCGGTTGATGCTCCTTTAGAAATTCTCTTGTCTAATACTACATAATAATCTTCCAATCTTTACAGTCTAGTGTCTAAATTTGTAAGGATCCAGCTATTAGTAGAGGTTTTCCCCCCCTCCCTCCCCCCCCTGTATGCAGAAAATAGAATAATTTTCGTATTTGCTGTTTGCCATCAGGCAGAGCGCACGTCCTCTACGTATGAGACGCTGAAGAGGAAACTGGAGACTGAAATAGGAAACGCTGTTTCTATGTTAAACGTGTGTGTCATGTGATTTTTCCAGCCAATCGCCAACCATACATATCCCGCAGTCGTGGACGTTCGCACAACGTTCTCACCCTGCTCTTTCTGTAATCTCATTTGCTGGCCGCCAAAATTACAGGAAGATGTCCGAAAATGGCGCGATCTTAATAGATGATGCACAGATTTTAGCCTTAATTATCGCATGATCTAAAAATTTCGATCACCATAAAAACCTTGCCGATTTCAACTTTGTCGATAATAATCGCTCAACACTAATCACTAGGCCACAGTCCTCACAATCAAGAAAGAAACAAACCCCTAACTAATGAGAGGACAAGTAGAATATAACTTTTAATAATATTATATTAAAAATATGGCACCGGTCACTAAACAATACACTAAAACCACTTACAAAACAAAAGAGTGATAACAGACGGTAACACAAGAGTTATAGGAAGGGCTAACTTAAATCCTGTCACGCCACTCATTACCTTGAGACACAATCAGAAGCTTCTTACCTGGGGTAAGGAGGAAAAGGACTGGAAAGCTGCTCAGTGTGCAGAGTCCTGTTTTTAGATTAACGTAGGTAGCTAATCACAGCTCCCTATAACAGGATTATTGCCCTGAAAAAAGGACGGTCCTGTCACGAACCTATCCCTCACTAACTTAGCCCTATTAATCCCTCATGCTTTAAAGGGGTTTTGCCACGATCTCATTTCATACCTCCTGTATCCTGCTCTTCAGCTCTGTGTGCGCAGAAGGGGGCGTGTGTGATTTGCTTGAATTGCAGATCATGTGACCCAGCAGGATGACATCACCAGGCCTCTCCTCTATGTAGTCAAAGAAAGGTCTATATATGTAAAGCATTGTGAGTAGCTGAGAGGTAACGTTTTTGCCTCCAGGCACAAGGGTCCTAGGTTCAAATCCCTGTGGGAACCAAACCTGTGTTGTTTTTTTTCTCTTTATGAATGCACAGACCTCGTTGAGGTTTCTTTTTGATTTATTTGCACTGTTTGACTATTTACTGAGGAGTACAGAGGACGGGAGTAGAATAACAGCACCTGGGGTTTGAACACTCAGTAGCTGCCTGAGAGGAAAGGTGATGTATGAGCATGTCTGACCAGCACTGAGGAGCTCTCAGCCCTGGTCGTATCCCCTGGAGACGAGCTGTAAACAATGGATCACTAAAGGAGCAGCTAAAACTAAAACGGTGCAGAATTTTTAATAATAATGATTGGTGAAAATGTTTTTTGTTTCATTTGCAAGCTTCTCACGTCAATTTTACTTTGTGGCAAAACCCCTTTAAATCCCTTCCTATAACTCTTGTGTTACCGTCTGTTATCACTCTTTTGTTTTGTAAGTGGTTTTAGTGTATTGTTTAGTGAACGGTGCCATAGTTTTAATATAATATTCTTAAAAGTTATATTTTACTCGTCCTCTCCTTAGCTAGGGGTTTGTTTCTTTCAAACAGCAGTTCACTAAGAACAGCATATCAGCATTATTTACATTTTACAGATCAGGATGGCCCTGGATATGTAAGATTACAGCAAGAGAGAGGAAAACAAAGTAGCAGGTTGTCATTGAAGAGCAGAATATGTGGTTTTGAGTTTTAACAGAGATGAACCATTTTAATTAGATGGAGAATCGTCACACGTTTTAAAATTGCAAACTTTAATCACCCATTGAATCTATAGGAACCATTCTAAGAAACTTGTGCTAAAATACAGCTGCTGTATCAGTGGCGTCTTGTCACACAGGACAGAATTTTTTTTTTTAATATGTCACAACTTCCTATCACCAAGCAACTATGTAACAACACACAATGGCAAGAATCACCGTCTTTATGGAGAAATGGAAATCTGCTAACAGAATGGTCACCTGTCACCATCCACACCAATCATGATCGAGCTGAGGGCTTCCCAGGCTAGCCCCTGCTCCCTACCCCATGGCACCTGGGGGAAAACCTCCTCACTGCCATATTTCCATGTTCCTTGGCTTAGTCCCTGCAGTCAAGGACTGTCGTGCCTATATGACACATCCCTTTTCAGTCTGCATGTAGTGTTCCTGTGTGTGTGTGATAATCATCCACTTCAAAAGAAATAAACACTTGAAATATATCGCTGCTTACAGCTAAGAAAAACCCAAAATGTAGTATATCAGAAAGTCAGAATAATGTGGGAAAGGTCAATATTGTTGACTCATGCTGTCACTTGCAAAGGTTTCCTAACATTTTAAATGGTCAATCTATCTGGTTCAGTAGCAACACAATCATGGGGAAGACTGCTGACTCACCAACTGTCTAGAAGACGGTCAATGACTCCCTCCACAATTAAGGGAAGCCACAAAAGGTTATTGCTAAAGAACTTAGGCCGACATGTATGATCGGGCTTTCCGCCTGTTTTCAGGCGTATTCTGCGCCTCCCAGCCCGAATCCCGCTGTCGAACTCAGGGATGCAGTGTTAGGCGCAGTGTTCGCCTCTTTCAGCTGCGCCCCGCATGAAGGGGCGGGCAGTGGGCGCGTTGTGGGCGCGGGGTAGGTGTTCCGGGGCGGGACGCGGCACGCTCGAAAACTCCGAGGCATATACGATCGCGAGTTGGCAAAGCGAGGCGCAGTGCAGCGCTCGGCAGCTCCGACAAGCAGACCGGGTTTATTTTGATCTAAATGCTCCGGCAGAGGCGAAGTGAAGCAGGATCGGAACATGAGAGGAAACATATAGAAGATCGCGACAGAAATCTCGGCGCTCCGCTCCGTGCAGCAGGAGTATGATTCCAAAAAAATCGCCTTTATAAAGGCGGAAAACAGTGTCAGAAAAGAGCTGAACATAAAAAATAAACATAATTAAAAAAAAATCACTTTCCAAAACTCTAGAACGGCGCAATATCCAAAATTATGATATTGTAAATGGCCGGGAAATACAGTAATTCAAATTCTGAAACCTATTCTCATTGGTCGGCATAAACCGGCCAATCAGAATAGGAGCGACAGTGAACCATTAAAACCTATGGGGAAGGATTGACCAATCAGAATCCAAGGCGGGACAGTTCAAAATACAGTAAAAATGGTGAAAAAGCTGATTGGCTGAGCTAGCGGGGGCTTGGCTATCTCGGCCAATCAGAATAGGAGCGACATAGAACCATTATATCCTATGGTGAAGTTTTGACCAATCAGAATCCACGGCGGGACAGTTCAAAATACAGTATAAATGCTGAAAAGAGCTGATTGGTTAAGCTAGTGGGGACTTGGCTAGCTCAGCCAATCAGAATAGGAGCGACAGAGACCCATTAAATCCTATGGAGAACTATTGACCAATCAGAAAAGGAGCGACAAAGTCCCATTATATCCTATGGAGAAGTTTGGACCAATCAGAATAGGAGCGACAGTGCCCCATTCTAACCTATGAAGGAGTATTAACCAATCAGAATAGGAGCGACAAAGTCCCATTATATCCTATGGAGAAGTTTGGACCAATCAAAATCAAAGGCGGGACAGTTCAAAATAAAGTAAAAAGACAAAAAAGAGCTGATTGGCTGAGCTATCGGGGGCTTGGCTATCCCAGCCAATCAGAGCGCGAGCTACTTCTCCCATTATAGTCTATGGAAAGATGGGCGCACTGAAATCTCGGCACTCAGCGCCGTGCGGCATGAAGTATTAATGAAAAAATTATTTTTATTAAATGTAAAACATTCTCAGATAAAGAGCCGAACCCTTCTTTACAAATAAAGCAGTTAAAAACTCGAACAACGCGTTTGTCGCCGAGACCGGCGCTACATAGGGAATTGCAATAGAGAGAATTGCCGGGAAATACAGTAATTCAAATTGTTTAAGCTATTCTCATTGGTCGGCATCATGTTTATTTCTTTATTTTCGTTAGCCAAGGATCAATAGTATGGGTGCAACGAAAATAAAGAAATAAACATGATTTTATTGATTTAATATTTTTTTTCGTTACCCCCATATTATCATTCATTTTATATACACATCGGTACAACTTGGAAAGTGATTTTGTTTTATGTATTTTTTTTTTTTAGGTTTCAGCTCTTTTTCTGAGAATGTTGAATGCCTTTATAAAGGCGATTTTTGATTCATACTCCGCACCGACATCTGGAATGATTTCTCGCTGTTCCAGCCTGTCTCGCATCGGAACTGTTTTTCGCCGCAGTCCCGCACGGCGCCTAAGTCCCTCACTGCGCCCATGTCCCCGCACTGTGCCCCACACACACTGGCGAGGCGCAGGAATTTTTGCCCGCATGTACGAGCGCACCGCCTCGGACGGCGAATCTTAGGCGCAGCCCCGCACTGCGCCTTGGTCCCCGCACTGCGCCCCACACTGTGCCAGGCGTGGCGGACTTTTCCCCGCATGTATGACCGCACTACGTCCAGCGCTGAATCATAGGCGCAGCGCCGCACTGCGCCTCAGTCCCGCACTGCGCCTAACACACAGGCGAGGCGCGGCGGACTTTACATGCTATGTATAAGCGCGCCCCGGCCCCGACATAAATCAGGCGCAGATTCCGCCGGGAAACTGGCGGAAAGGTGCGCCCCGACCCGGCGAGATTCATACATGTCGCCCTTAATGTTCACAGAGTACTGGCTCAAAGCATATTAATGGAAAGTTGTGTGGAAGGAAAAAGTGTGGCAGGAAAAGGTGCACAAACAACAGGGATAGCCACAACCTTGACAGGATTGTCAAGAACAGGCCATTCAAGAATTTGGAAGAGGTTCACTGTGGCTGAAGTCAGTGCCTCAAGAGCCGCCACACACAGACATACAGTATCTGGGACACGGGCTACAACTGTCGCATTCCTTGTGTCACTCATTACCTTGAGACACCATCAGAAGCTTCTTACCTGGGGTAAGGAGGAAAAGGACTGGAAAGCTGCTCAGTGTGCAGAGTCCTGTTTTTAGATTAACGTAAATTTTGCAGTTTATTTGGAAATTAAGGTACCAGAATATGGAAGAAGAGTGGAGAGGTCACATTCCGAATTGCTTGAGGTCCAGTGGGAAGCTTCCACAGTCAGTGATGGTTTGGGGAGCCGTGTCATCTGCTGTTGTGGGTTCACTGTGCTGTATCAGGTCCAAGGTCAACAGGGCAACATGAGTGACAAAATTGGCCCTGAGTATAATGTGTAGTATGTAATATGTGTGCATAGTATATATATTGTGTACAGTATAATGTTATGTGAATGCAATGTGTATGGTGTATGCTGTTAGTATAGTGTGTGATGTCTGTGCTATGTTTGTGTGTATTGTGTATGCTGTGTATAGTCATACTTGCCAACTTTTGAAAGTGGGCATCAGAGAGATTTAAAGTTGTGGTGCGCATAGCGCGCTGCCCCAAAATTTGCATGACCATGCCTTCTTGGAGTTGAGCCATGCCCCCTTTCAGCTTCCAGGCTCTGAAGACATTTAACTGACTACAGTGCAGTTACATTTAGGGACTCACCAGAGACTTCTGTGACTGGAATTTTTCTTTCTCCCTTTTCTTCTCCATCATGACCAGACCACCATGATGACTTCTGTCAGTCACGACTCATGCCTGCAGAATTTACCAAACAAACATATTAGAATTCTATTTTTTCAGCACTTGTCTACCTGTGGTCAACTCTGTACAAACTCCACATGGGGTGATAGGAGGGGAGGTTATGGTGTGATAGGTGCAGGTGGGAAAGGGGTGATAGGTGGAGTGAAGTGATAGGTGGAGGTGAGGGGGTAATAGGTGGGAAGGTTATGGGGTGATAGGTGGAGTGATAGGTAGAGGTGAGAAGGCTATGGGGTAATAGGTGGGAAGGTTATGAAGTGATAGGTGGAGTGATAGGTGGAGGTGAGAGGACTATGGGGTATTAGGTGGAGAGGTTATGGAGTAATAGGTGGAGTGATAGGAGGAGGTGAGAGGACTATGGGGTATTAAATGGAGAGTTTATGGTGATTGGGGTTGTATTTTGTGTTGGCACTAGGATGCATAGCACAATGGTGGGGAGTGGTGGGAGAGAGGAGTACAGAGCACAGTTTACAATGTCCTTGGGGGTGCATAGGACTACCCCCTGGAGATTGTGCTGTGGCTGTGCTCTGTAGCCCCCAGAATCACACTGTGCAGGTTGAACTCCATACCATGCACCCCTAGGAGATCAGCCACAGGCATGATCTTCAGGGGGTGCAGGAGATTAGTACAAGAGTTTAGTACTGTCGTGGTTTTTTTTTTAGTGTTCTTATATTTATACAGGTTTCCCATTTGGAATATGTCGGATTCAGTGGATTATCGCAGACCAACTTTGGATTGGTTTCTTTAATAAAATGGTGAAAGAGGGCCGGTGTCAGGGAGTGTTTATTTAGATAAATTTTTTTGTGCAATTTGTGTCTTTTTTTCAATTTAATTTCAGTGTTAGTAATGGTGGAATCTGACGGACGCCTCTCCATTACTATCACTCGGGCTTGGTGCCAGCCAGCAGTAGTTTTTGTCACCCAATGGATGACACTAACCCCATGTCACTATTACCCTAGTATCTAACACACCAAGGGTACTGGAAAGAGCCAGGTAACCGTCAGGAGAAGACCCTGTTATGTGATGGTCCACCTCTGGGGTGGCTGCAGGCTGGTATTTTTAAAGTTATACATTTCCCCTGCACACTAAACACACACATGCCCCTCTCCCGAACACTGAAACACACACATGCCCCTCCCCTACACACTGAAACACACACATTCAGCCACTCCATAAACACACCCTTCCCCACACAATCAATACACACACAACTCCCTCATACACTCTACACACACCCCTTCCAGCACAATCAATACACATACAAATCCCTCCCCCACACACTCAATGCACAAACCCCTCCCCCGCACACTCAATACCAACACCCCTCCCCCACACACTCAATACACACACCCCTCCCCTGCACACTCAAATACACACACACCTCTTCCCTACACACTCAAACAAACACACTCAGCCACTCTAGAAACACACTTCTCCACCGCACACTCAATACACATACACACCCCTCCTCCGCACACTCAATACACACACCCCTCCCCTACACGCTCAATACACACACCCATCCCCTGCACACCAATACACCCACACTCCTCCCCCGCAAACTCAATACACACACATACACCTCCCCTGAACACTTAAATACACACACATACTCCTCCCTCACACACTCAAATACACACATACTCCTCCCCCACACACTCAAATACACACACACCCCTCACCCGCACACTCAATACACATACAAATCCCTCCCCCGCACACACAATACACACACACTCAGTCACTCCACAAACACACCCTTCTCCCACATAATCAATACACACCTTCCTCGCACACTAAATACACACACCCTTCCCACAAAGTCAATACACACACCCCTCCCCTGCACACTTAAATACACACACATACTCCTCCCTCACACACTCAAATATACACATACTCCTCCCCACACACTCAAATACACACACACCCCTCACCCGCACACTCAATACACATACAAATCCCTCCCCCGCAAACTCAATACACACACACCCCTCCCCTGCACACTCAATACACACACCCCTTCCCACACACTCAATAAACACACCCTCCCCCCCACAGTCAATACACACACCCTCCCATGCACACTTAAATACACAACAAAAATTTTCCCTACACATAAAAAACACAATACTTCCCCCCCCCCCACATCATTAAACACCACCCCTCACCCCCCCCTCTAAAATACAAATCCCTCCCCCACACATTCAATACACAA
>JAODAL010046291.1:0-31079 GCA_025379985.1 Phyllomedusa bahiana | reverse complement strand
TTTTAGAAATGTAGTCAAAAAAAAAACCCCCTTGACAGATAGTGTACAGTAAGTTCCAGGTGTGTTGCCTAAATTAATAAGTCCCAAAATCCCCTAAAAAATATTTTTGTCAAGTAGATAGCAGAATTATTTTGGGGGATAGTGCTTAGGCATTTTTACTAAGTAGAATGTCCTCAACAGTCACAGTAATCTCTTACAGTGGCCACAAAAGTAACTGTCCCAACCAGACTGCTCCTTAACAATAGTAGTGTTCGTCCATAGTGCATCCAAAAGTAACTGCCCAGGTACTCCCCATAGTAATAATGTTTCCAAATAAAACTGCCAGAATGCCTCTTTTCACACCACTAATAGTATTAATATTTCTGCAGAATGCTCCTCCATTGTGCCCAGAGAGTAGTAATACTTCCCCAGAGAGCCCCATTAGTAATTCTGTCCATTGTAGAGCCCTCTAATAATATTCCCCCAAAGTTCCTCCTTAAGTAATGATGCCTTCAGTACGAATTATGCTCCCCTAGGGCCACAAGTATAAAAACTGTCTAGGTTTTGCTTTATTACAAAACATGGGATGACTGGCTAACCTTTTCCCAGTCGGACAAATACAGATCTTTCCTGTGACCGGCCTGGTGCGAGGTCGATGGATGGGCGTCGACCGGTGTGTTTTCCCCTTCCCCACCCCTTTTGGCCCTCCCCCTCTGCCCCCTGTCTTTGTCTTGTTGATTTAGGTTTTAGTTTTGATATTTTTCTTTGTTTTATTGTTGCTATTTGCTATAGGGAACATGCCCGTCAGACCTCGGTAGAGGCCTGATATACCACAATCTCAAAATGAACACAAGTGCTATGAGCTCTAGTAAGAAACTCCCGCTCTTTTTTCCACTGATCCCTCCTGTCTTAGAGACAGAGAAGGTTGTCTGAGCTATCACACTTCGTCTTGCCTTTAATTAACGAATCTACACATAACAAGTTAAAATTTGTATTGCGATTTGTCTATGCTGCTGCCTGTTGTACAACGGCTCTTTAGACTCTCGGTTTGACAAATGATAACTTATCCTAGCAAGCTGACAATGTTGGTGACGCTAAAACGCGTCTTAAGATGTGCTTTAAACTTACTGAACCCTTTTATTATACTTGTATTAATTCAACTGTCTATGGCAATAAAGTTTATTTGAATTAAAAACAAAACAAAAACTGTCTAGGTCTAAAACTTTGTTGCCCATAGCAACCAATCAGAGCGCCCATCTCATTTTTCCAGAGCACTATATGAAATGGGCACTCTGGTTGCTATTGGCAACAAAGTGAGTTTTAGACCTAGACAGTTTTCATGCATGTGGCCCCTAGTGTGCACCTATTAGAATTTGTGTTTCCTTAAATTTCCCCTCTAAAATTTTAAATGTTTAATTTAAAAAAGACACCCAGCTCAGTCTGGGATAAAATAGTAAAAGTAGTAGTACTTGCCTTATCCACCTCCACTCCCGTTCCCAACATTTCCTGGTTCCCACTGTTTGGCTGCACTAATGGCAAGTCCTGTGTTGCGATGGGACAGGAAGTACAGATCAGAAAAATTGTTATAAAAGCAGCAGGGGATTGATAAGGTGGGTACTACTTCCTTTCTTATTTTGCCAAATTCTAAGGCTGGATGATTCTTTCTCCAGGCGTTCAATATGCATTGGGAAGGCGGGCGTAATTCTCTCTATGAAAGCTATTAATTACCGTATTTGCGGTCCGTACTTCTGGTGCGTTGAAGCACAATTATGCCGGGTGTTTTGGAAGTGCGCGCTGGCCAGTATGTACTTCTGAAACACTGACACTCGGCTCCCATTCGCTTTCACTCTCCCTGCCGTGTAAGCACCGGGAAGAAGTGACATGTCAGTGGTTTTCCACACCGCTTATTATACGCCGAGGAAGAACGTTGGGTATTCATAGCTCTCAATGAGGGCCATGAATTACCGTATTTGCAGGGCATATTTCAGGCGTATCGCAGCGCAATTATGCACCGAAATACACCCGCAATTAAGGCGTGTGAACATACCCTTAAAATTGTACAGAAAATGATTACTTCAAGTTATTGCTGCTATAGGTGGTTCTACAAACTATTGCTTCATGACGTGAACTTAATCTTTTACACCTTAATTTACCATTTTGATTTCTGTTAAATAATTAGTACACAGTGGAATCTGTTGTGTGTTATTGTTGGGGTATGTTCACACGATGTACTGCGGCGCATTACATCATGTGTTTCGGGAGCTCGCGCTAATACGCGTGTACTCCCACAGCACAGGTGAGGGGGGGGGGGCAGCCTGCCAGCCCCATTGACATTCATTACTCAGGGCGCGTAATGGCCGCAAATAATTGCCATGTCGCTTATCTCCCCGCGCGTACGATACGATCGTATTGTACGAGCGGAGAGAGGAGGCGTAATCCATAGTTCTCTATGAGAGGTATGGATCACCGTAATTTTTGCGCGCATCGCGCCCGTATTAGAGTGCAAATACACAGTGAAATGTGCACCGAAATTGCCCCATGTGAACAGGGCCGGGACAAGGCATTTTGGTGCCCTAGGCGAGTACAGCCAATAGCGCCCCCCCCCCCCCCCCCCTCACTCTCATAAAAATACCCCCCCACACACACACACACACTAATTCCTCTCACCCCTGCGCCAGGTCCTGTCACTAATTTTCGCACATTCCACATAGGTCCCGTCCATCTGCTCAGCAGTCACTGCACAATGAAAATCAGCCCTGACAAATTTGCATTTTCAAAATCGCTCCCCTCCGTATGACAGTGCAATACCCCTAAATAACAGTCACATAAATAATCCACCGATACATGGAAAAATCTACCAGACGCATGATTGTTACTAAAACCCTCAAAAAAATCACTGCAAATAATAATCCCTGTTTAAAACATAACTTTTACTAGACTTGCTAAAATATTAATATATCTTAACCCCTATATGTTACCACTACATACCTAGATGATACAGCATACTGTGCACTGTCCGTCAGTGGAGTAAATCGCCCGATAAAAGCGGCTCTCCGCTTTAATGACAGACAATGTCACTACATGCGTGTATAAACACCTTTATATCCCAGCTATTCCCGACGCGTTTCCCCCCACTGTATTAGGGTTCATCAGGGGATTTAAAATTCGCTGTGGAAAAAGAATACGCTATAATACAACGCATATACTACAACACATGTACTTCCCATTCAGGTTGGATAAGTGAACTGATACTTAACTTAAGTGCTGCCGGGTATAGAGACGATACATCCCGCAGCTCCTCTAGTACGCTGGCACCCAAGATAAGAGGGATACAGAGAAGGATTGTCTCTGTCTCCCTTATATGTCTTAAATGACCCCGCAAATGTATAATATACCGATCCCCAGTGTTTTACACAATAGGTGGTAATGATTTATGCCCGTTTCCAGGTTCCCATTAGTATGTATGCAGATTTCGCTGCTCATGGTTATCCGGCGTTCCGGATATTCAGCTGCGCATGTCCGGAAGTGAAATGCCTGTCATCTCATGTTGTCTTTTGGCTCCGCTTTAAGCCCGTGTCAAATCACGTATGCTATGTATTTTGCCCGGTGAAATCATTCATAGAGGTTCCGCCACATTAGTCTTTTATTACCCTACATCATGGCAGATGATGTGGTGTCATTAACAAGTACATTTGCCAAGGTTTTGACTTTGTGGCGGTTAGTCAGAGAGTACGGTTGGGAGTGCATCTGAACTCTAAGGTAACTGTGACTACAGATATGGCATTGATCCCTTGAGCTTGGTTTGGAAATGGAATTTTGTGTCTTCCTGACATGCGCAGTGCATTATTTAGAACGCCGGGCGCCGCGTGGTTTGAGCCGGCTTTCAGCATATGCGCAGCGTCGCTTCCGGCGGTGCTAACTGGAAGTGACAGGCATTTCACTTCCGGACATGCGCAGCTGAATATCCGGAACGCCGGATAACCATAAGCAGTGAAATCTGCATACATACTAATGGGAACCTGTAAACGGGCATAAATCATTACCATCTATGTGTAAACATTGGGGATCGGTATATTATACATTTGCGGGGTCATTTAAGACATATAAGGGAGACAGAGACAATCCTTCTCTGTATCCCTCTTATCCCTCTTATCTTGGGTGCCAGCGTACTAGAGGAGCTGCGGGATGTATCGTTTCTATACCCGGCAGCACTTAAGTTAAGTATCAGTTCACTTATCCAACCTGAATGGGAAGTACATGTGTTGTAGTATATGCGTTGTATATAGCGTATTCTTTTTCCACAGCGAATTTTGAATCCCCTGATGAACCCTAATACAGTGTGGGGGAAACGCGTCGGGATAGCTGGGATATAAAGGTGTTTATACACGCATGTAGTGATATTGTCTGTCATTAAAGCGGAGCCGCTCTGAAGACATATACCACCGCCATACAGTGACCATATAGTGGTAGATACTAGTTGTATGTAGGAGCTCTGCAGAAATATAAGTGATTACACTGCAGTTACATTTAGTGACTCACCGAGAAAGTCTTTTCTGATCAGCGTCGTTCACTTTCCCGTTTCTTCTCCATCCGGTTCACACCTTCATGCGGATTGCTCCCGGCCAATACTCGTCCCTGAGGATTTAGACACAAATATCTTAGAATCCTCACATTTCCAGTAACTCCTTAATTATAGGTATATAAGTCCCCTTAGTCAGACAGGTATATAGATATTGTCCCCTTAGACAGGTAGGTATATAAATATAGGGGCACTCAGGCAGGTATATAGCTAGGGGCTCAGGCAAATATATAGCTAGGGGTTCAGGCAGGCGTATGGGGGCTCAGGCAGGCATATGGGGGCCACAGGCAGGCGTATAGGGGCCACAGGCAGGCTTTATAGGGGCCACAGGCAGGCGTATGGGGGCACCAGGCAGGCGTATGGGGGCACCAGGCAGGCGTATGGGGGCCCCCGGCAGGCGTATGGGGGCAACAGGCAGGCGTATGGGGGCCAAAGGCAGGCGTATGGGGGCTCAGGCAGGCTTATAGGGGCCACAGGCAGCCGTACGGGGGCTCAGGCAGGCGTACAGGGGCCACAGGCAGGCATATAGGGGCCACAGGCAGCCGTATGGGGGCAGGCATTATAGGGGGCCGCAGGCAGGTATTATAGGGGGCCGCAGGCAGGCATTATAGGGGCCACAGGCAGGATATAGGGGGCCACAGGCAGGCATTATGGGGGCCGCAGGCAGGCATATGGGGGCCACAGGCAGAATATAGGGGGCCACAGGCAGGCATTATAGGTGGCCGCAGGCAGGCATTATAGGTGGCCGCAGGCAGGCATTATGGGGGCCGCAGGCAGGCATTATGGGGGCCGCAGGCAGGCATTATGGGGGCCGCAGGCAGGATATAGGGGGCCGCAGGCAGGCATTATGGGGGCCGCAGGCAGGCATTATAGGGGCCGCAGGCAGAATATAGGGGGCCACAGGCAGAATATAGGGGGCCACAGGCAGGCTTATAGGGGCCACAGGCAGGCACTTAAAAACAACAACATTAATACTTACCCAATTCCCGGGCGCGCGCTCCTCTTCTGTCCTCTTCAGCCGCGCGCTCCTCCGGCAGCTCCTCGGGCGCACGGCCTGTGACGCGCTGTGCGCCCGAGGAGAGGCAGCGTCGCGATGACATCACGTCATTGCGACGCTGCCAGCTGAGGCGCACGGGGCCGCGGCGGGTCCTCAGCGCTATGAGGACCCGGCGGCCCCGCTGTGTCGGCCCTGCAGCTCACCGGAGGATCCAGCGATCCTCCGGGGAGCGGGCCCGACACTGTCTGTGGGGCAGGGAGCGCTTGCTCTCTGCTCCACAGAAGCGGTCACAGAGACCGCCGGCACTTCAGGCCCACGGCAGCGGCCTGGAGCCCGGCGAGGGTCGGGGCCCTGACGGCGCCCCTTAGGCATAGGCTGAGGTAGGCGCCCTAGGCGGTCGCCTACCTTGGCCTACCCGTCGTCCCGGCCCTGCATGTGAACATACCCTTAAGGTTGTATTTATTTAATTTTAAACGGTTTAGGGTATGTTCACACGACGTATTTGTGGGGCATTTAGTGTGTAATTGCACTTCAATAAGCCTGAATTACGCCCCATAAATACGGTAATTCATGTAACTATGTAATACGCCATGTGAACATACCCTTAGGGACCAGATGTTTTTGTTTTGGATATGTTCACACAATGGATTTGGACGCTGAGGCTATGTTCACACGATTTAAAATTGGACGTATTTCAGTCCGTAATTATGCACCGGAGTGCGCGAATTACGGCTGGAATACGTCCAAGTCATTACGGTAATCCACAGTTCTCATAGAGAACTATGGATAACGTCTCCTCTCCCTGCTCGCACTATATGCCGAGCGGGGAGATAAGTGACATGTGAATTACCAGTGGCGTATACGCGTCAATGGTAATGATAGTCTATGGGCCGGTGAGGTGCCGGCCCCCCACACCGCCCCCGTCCACACGGTGTAATTGCGGGGCGTAATTTCGCCCTGCATTTAAGCCGTGTGAACCCAGCCTGATTCTGGTACATGTTTGGCATGGAATCCGTCTCCGAATCCGCTTCCAATCTGACTGCAATCCATCTCTCATGGTTTCCAGTGTAATATCGTTGTTGTGCACACAACACTTTTTTTTTTTTTTTTTTTCACCATGGATTTTCAGCACTGTAAAAGAACTGACATGTCAATTCTTGAGGTGGATGCCGCACTGAATTCTCACCCCACATTGTAGTATATAGGTGAAAGTCAGCATGAAATCCCAGTCCAAAATCTACACTTACTGGTGCGGATTTTAGACATGGATTCCACACTGGTTTAGCGCTGCAAACAAGCCGTTTGAACATACCCTTTCTGTCCTGATATGTGAAAACCATAACATTCAAAGAGGGTGTACTTTCTTTTCTCATAATTGCATGCTCTTCCAGCCATTGCCATGTTGCATTTATGTATTGCTCCCAGGGCTGTGGAGTCAGTCGGTGCCTATTTTGCAGGCGTCGGAGTTGTCATAAAATGGACCGACTCCGACTCCCAAAATATATAATAAGTTTGATGCAGTGCAAAGAACAAGAGGAATTGGGTCCGGCCAGTGTTACTGCTCCCATGTCTTCAGCTTTAGCACATGAGGAGTGACAAACCATGACAAACAAATTTCAACAAAATTTTTCACCTGTTTTCAAAGAAGTAGAAGAGTTCAACCATTCATCAAAACTGACTGTGGCTGAGGCAATTCCTTTATACCCTGACATTGTTAGAGATGTTGCCCCTGTGGTCACCGCTTTCCTCCAACCCAAGTTAGTGTAGAGAGGCCGTTCTATAGCCTGGAAATAATGAGATCAGATGTGAGGTCATGTATGCAGGATCTGATGGAGGCAATACTATTTCTCAGTACAAATTCAGAGACTCCACAAATGTTCCTGCAGTGTTTTGCATATTTACAATTTTTTTGTTTTCTAAAGTCCAACAAATATATTTTACACTGACAAGCAAAATGGTAACAATGTTTTGAATTTTTGACTTTCAGGCTCCATATCTAACCATCCACTACAGCTTTGAACATGAGGCTATTGTAATTTTATATACAGTCATCTTACATATCTTATACATAAATTTGACTTGCAAGTATTTAGCATCTGCTTAGTTCTGCA
Organism: Phyllomedusa bahiana; assembly: GCA_025379985.1. Lineage (NCBI taxonomy): Eukaryota > Metazoa > Chordata > Amphibia > Anura > Hylidae > Phyllomedusa > Phyllomedusa bahiana. The sequence goes on along the minus strand of JAODAL010046291.1, from coordinate 23,413 downwards.
GATTCTTTCCTGTAACTGCATTGTTACTGTTTTGTTACTAAAAATCAAAATGTTATGTTTATTATTTTGTTAGTATTTGGGAAATCCACCTTTGGTTTCAATACTGCCTGAATCCTTCTGGGCTCTGGATCAGATTCAAGCATGTCTTGACCAAAATCTGATCCCAGGTCTCTTCTACACATTCCCAATGTTGGTGCAGACTGGACTTGGATACAAATACAGCTTTTTCTTCATCTCTCCCCACAAGTGTTCAAAAGATCAAAACATTGTTACCATTTTGCTTGTCAGTGTCTGTTCTACCTAAATAGCTTGATTATTGTATCATAAGGTGATAAACAGCCTGATGTTACCACTTTACTACAGTCAAGTTATCACTTAAACATGCGCCATGTATGAGGGAGTCAGAGTCGGAGGTTTGGGAAATTGAGGAGTCGAAGTCGGGGCTTTGGCTTGCCGACTCCAAGGCCCTGATTGCTCCGTCTTCATTCATTTTATCCATGTTAGACTGAAAGACTTAAAATCTGCATTCTATTTAAATACGAACATGGAACTATAGTAGTAATTGTTATTTCTTTCACTCTTGTACCTCTACTGCAAGATTTTTAGAATTGCCTGTCTTGCCAATAAGCAGAATGTTTATGTAGGCGAATGGGCGCATCCAAACATGCAGCTTTGCCTAATACTACAGCTCACCTACCTTTTTAGTACGTGCCATCGCCCCATTATTCTGCAGAATGGGGTTGTTTCAGGCATTCAGCTGAGAACAGAGTGATAAAGATACAGTAGATCATCAATAGAAAGTCTTGGAAAACCCCTCTAATTTTAGTGTAAGTAAGGGAGCTGGTTTGCTAGTGACATGTTAAAGCAAGTTTTTATCATACTTAGTTCAGTGGCAGTCTTGTTTGCTTGCTAAGAACAGATCTATATTTGAGAAAAAGGCAAGTTCAGAGACATAAATCTTATTTCTACAGAAGAGAACGAAGGGAGGCGTGGGCTTACTCCAGGCAAAATATTTCATTTTATCATCAAAACAAAGAGATGCAATTACGTTTTCAGATTATGGAATTTGATTAAAATATCTTGAAATAAGTTAAAAGGGTTATCCAGCTATTTAGGGATTCTTGGTAACAATGAGGTCATGGAAATTTAACCCCTAGCTGTGATACTTCTATAACCTTAAATCCTATTATGACCTAAACATATATTAAAGTTAGTAAGGGCAGATATTTGGACTTGAGATTTAAAAACAAAATGGGCTCAAGGGCTTACATACACATTTAAGATAAATACTGCTTTATAACACTTGATATATCTATTTGTTTATTGTGTGTATTAATGTGTTGGTACTGGACTTCTATACAGTATTATCCATATAATAGTGCCCATGTATTCATAACGCAGGCATCCTCAAACTACATCCCTCCAGCTGTTGGGAAACGATAACTCCCATCATGCCCACTGTTATAGATGATTTAAATGCATGATGGGAGTTGTAGTTTCCCAACAGCTAGAGGGCCGCAGTTTGAGGATGCCTGGCATAACGGATAAACCTTCCATACAATAACTCTAGGGTTTGTCCCCCACGGCATGGTATTTTGGTCGGTTTTTCAGCCGGTTTGCAGTTTTAGAAACTGAAAATAGACAAGCAGCGCTCCCCCATAGACTTTAATAGAAAATCCATTCTGCAGTCCCCACTGTACGGATTTTCTGCCAGACTGTTTTTGACACCACCGGCGGTCCGAAAAACTTAGAACATGTTCATTCTTTCACCTGGTTTTTAGGCAGAACATGAACATGTGGGTGTGAAAGGGAGGGCTTGAATCCACAAACCGTGGACAAAAGCTGCCCCCTGCGTGCCAAAAAAAACTAAATACCAGTCATAAAATCCAAAAGTTATTTGGCCTTTCCTGTGGGAACACACCTTGAGGGCATGTCCCCACGGCACAGAGCAAATACCGGTCGGATTATCCGACCGCTATTTGCTTTGTTCTGGAGCCGTGTACACGGCCACAAGGGGTGGCTTCTCACCGCTGCTTGCAGAGAAAAGCCCTCCTCCTTCACATTGACCTGTTCATGTTCTGCCTGAAAACCGGGCAGAAGAGTGAACATGTTCAATGTTTTTCGGACTGCCGGCGCTCTAAATAACCACTGCACAGATTTTCCATTAAGGTCCATGATAAAGTTTGACAGCCGCTTTACAGATGGCTTTCAAAACCGAAAACAGTCTGTGAAACCTGCCATAGGGACATGCCTGTATAGTATTGTCCCTGTAATAATACCAGTTGTAGTGACTATACAAGAATATTAGCTAAATAGACTTAAAAAAAATATCCAAGAGATGTCTTCTATAAGATGGTCACAATCTTTACTGAACAAATTTAAGTTCAGAGTGCAGTGCTACAGGTTGGGATATCTGAATATGTTTTCCACTGAAATGAGTAATACTGTAACGTATGAGCCCCTATTTGGAGGTCTCCCGAGTCTTAGAACTCTATGTACACCAAAAAATGTATGGACTTTCACTCTAAGCGCTTAAAAAATGGAGAGAAATCATAGCAAACGTTTAGCAAAAACTGAACAGTTCTCAACAGGTGTTCAAATAATGTGTCTGAAAACTTTCTGGTATGTGACAGAGAGCACCTACCTAGAATGTGTGCTATGTGCCTGTGTGTAAAATGTACTCCTGTGAAAACTGATGAAGATAAACAAGATGGATTATGTTAGGTATCAGCATTATGATAATAAAATCTGTGGGAAATATTCAGACCTGCATTTATCTTATTGTAACGTCAACATCATTTCCTGGTATTTTATGAATTTCTTCACATTGTTAGATACTTGAAAAGGAATTCTACAGGAAATAGTTTCCTTCAATGCCTCAATGGAAAGCTAAAAAAAATGTAACTTGTCACATGTAACACTTTACATCAGGGGTAAACAAGGCCCTCTGCCATATGCGACACACTATTAGGCTATGTTCACACGGCTTAAATTGTGATGTATTTCAGCCTATATTTCGCTCCGTACTGCACTCAATACCGGACGAGATATGTCCCATTCATTACGGTAATCCACAGTTCTCATAGAGAACTATGGATTCTGTCTCCTCTCCCCGTTCGTACAATATGCCGCGGGGAGAGATAAGTGACATGTCAATTACTAGCGGTGAATATGTGCCACTAGTAATGAATGTCTATGGGGCCGGTGGGGCCCAGCGGGAGTCGGCGAGAGCCCCCGAAGTCCCGACGTACTTATGCTGTGTGAACATACCCTTATGGTGGGCACCATATGGCTTTGTTATTTGAGGTACCTTGTGGTTGTCACTCTACAGCTCTATTTTAAGCAACAACAGTTCTGGCAAAACTGTTCTTGTGTTAGGATATGTCTACACAGCACAGGAATACCATCAGATTTTCAGTATTTAGAAACCGCTGAGAATCCAATGGTACACTGTGTTCTATAGACCACAACGAAAAACTGGTGCTGTAGTCTATACAGCGCGGGTTTTTAACCACCGCATTAAAAATCTGGCAGAATATGCAGTGTTGGAGTTTTGCATTCTTCCGTCGTTGTTCCACTTGTACGGGGCCGACGGCAAAAACTAAAACTGCAGATAAGTGACAAAAACCGCAGTCCTGCATAGGACAAAAAGCCGGCTTTCTGACGTTTTTTGGCCTATGCTGTATGGCCCTAGCCTTGTGTCTAAGGGTATGTTCACACGGGGTAATTTTGGCGTGCATTTCGCTGCATTTTTGCGCTCTAATGCAGGCGAGATGCACGCCGAAATTACGGTAATCCATAGTTCTCATAGCGCCTCAGTACATCATGTGAACATACCCTAATACGTGATTATCAGTTTTACCCACACTGCGTTTTTAAATGGTTGTTCACATTTATGGCATAGCAACAAACTGTCTGGAGGTATCTGAGAGGAGGAGATTAAACAGCAGAAGTGGTCAGTCATTTGTGGTGTTCTCTTTATTGCAGTTCATGATTGTTGTGAAAAGCTCAGCCTTTTCTATTACTTCCAAAACTATCATAAAAATAACCACCACTTTTCTGGAGGACCTTGCTGGGCAGCCCTACTTTCTCAATTCCTGAGAATTCCAGAAGTGGAGAAGGGAAAGTGTAATCAAGAGCTATCAGATGCTCCCTTTTCACAATCACTGGAGTTATATACTATATATAGTTATATTCTATTATAGAGAATCCGATGGTACACTGTCTATATTATAGATCTATCATATCTATATATATATATATATATATAATATATATATATTATTATATATATATATATATATATATATATATATATATATATCTATCACGCACAGTGGGAAAAATAAGTATTTGATACACTGGTGATTTTGCAAGTTTTCCAACCTATAAAGAATGGAGAGGACTAATTTTTATTGTAGGTACACTTGTACACTTCAACTGTGAGAGTCCAGAATTGAAAAAATAATTTAGAAAATCACATTGTATGATTTTTAAACAATTATGGCATGTAATAAGTATTTGATACAGTATAAAAACAGAACTCAATATTTGGTACCGAAACCTTTGTTTACAGTTACAGAGGTCAGACATTTCCTTGACCTAGTTCTTGACCAAGTTTGCACACACTGCAGCAGGGATTTTGGCCCACTCCTCCATACAGATCTTCTCCAGATCTCTCAGGTTTTGGAGCCGTCGCTGGACTACAGTGAGTTTCAGCTCCCTCCAAAGATTTTGGGTTCAGGTCTGGAGACTGGCTAGGCCACTCCTGGACCTTGAAATGCTTCTTACAGAGCCACTCCTTAGTTGCCTTGGCTGTGTTCCAGGTCACTGTCATGTGGGAAAACCCAGCCACGACTCCTCTTCGGTGTTCTTACTGAGGAAAGGAGGTTGTTGGCCAAAATCTCGCAATATATGGCCCCATCCATCCTCCCTTCAATATGGTGCAGTTGTCCTGTCCCCTTTGCAGAACAGCACCCCTAAAGTATGATGTTTTCACCCCCATGCTTCATGATTGGGCCGGTGTTCTTGACATGTGTTTCTCTCAAGCCTCCTCTGGATCACCCAGATGGTCAATGGCAAAATTCAAAAAGGCCTGGACATGTGGTGGTGTGAGCAGGGGGACCTTGCATGTCCTGTAAGATTTTAATCCATGATGGCGTAGTGTGTTACCAATGGTAATCTTTGAAACTGTGGCCCCAGCACTATCCGGGTAATTAACCAGGTCCTCCCATGTAGTTCTGGGCTGATTCCTGACCTTTCTAATAAGCATCCTTACCCCACAAGGCGAGATCTTGCATGGAGCCCCAGACCAAGGAAGATCGACAGTCATTTTATGTTTCTTCCACTTCCTATTAGTTGTGCTAACTTTTTGTTGCCTTCTCAGCAAGCTGTTTGCCTATTGTCCTATAGCCCATCCCAGCCTTGTGCAGGTCTACAATTTTGTCTCTGGTGTCCTTATGACAACTCTTTGGTTTTTGCTATGGTGGACAGGTTGGAGTGTGATTGTGTGGACAGCTGTTTTCTTTACAGGTGTGTGTATATATACTTGTCACTTCAAAACTGCTGTATATAACAACAAGATGCAGCAGGCACCACCCTTACATTAAAGTGTGTTTGAAACAAAGTGATTACACACTATACAGTTAGGTCCATATATACTTGGACACTGGCGCAAATTTTGTCTTGTCTACCTGTTTATTGAAACATATTCAATAAAGGAAACTGTGTCTGGTGATGTCCATGATTACAAGACTTCAGGCCGTCATTGCCAACAAGTATTAGAAATTAACATTTTATTTAAAATTTATTTCATTTGTCCAATTACTTTTGGCCCCTTTAAAAACAGGACGGCACATGTTAAGTAGCTGAAACTCCTAAAACTCTTCTTCCAATTTTAATGTGGATACCCTTAAATGAAAGCTGAAAGTCTGGACTTTATGTCCATGTCCATTACATAACTATAACTTGAATATGTTTCAGTAAACAGGTCCAAAAAACAAACTTTGTGTCAGTGTCCAAAAATATATGGACCTAACTGTTTTACTGCACACCAAAAATGAGAACATTTTAATTTTTATTAATGTTAAAGGAGAAGTAAAAACCAGGGGTGAAGCACAAAGGTCCCCCCCCCTTAAATCTGTATATAAACCTATATTTGTGTGTGTTTTTTTTTTTATAGTACAGTAAAGGTGATGGCAGAGTAACACTTTATTGTAAGATTAACAGACAGTACTTGTCTTAAATTGTCCAAAAGTCATGTGGATTAAGGGAGATCTCCTGGACTCCTGTCAGAGCAAGCAAGCCTCCGGCACAAGCTGAAGGGGGTTGATACATATGTGTTTGTTCCTTTCATGAACATCAGTAGTAGCTATAGAAATCTGTATGCCGAGAGCTCCCCCTACTGGTGGCTTTATGCTTACATTTGTGTGAAAGAAAGCAGGCTGCTGGAGCTTTTCATTACCTGCAACACTCTGCTGGCATTGTTAACGTGTGCTACTTTGCTGGCACTATTGTTTATAGGAAGCACTCTGTGGTCACTTTTTATGGGAAACGTTCTGCTGGCACAGTTTTTTTTTTTTCTTTGCTCTTTAGTTGGGGCCCATATTTGTAGGCTATACCCCTCAAGATATCGCAAATTCTCCCTGCATTTTAAAAATTAGTCAAGTGTTGGACTCTTTTTGCCTTAGAATCTTGTTACTAAGGCTATGTTCACATAATGTATTTTTCGGGGCGTAATTACGCCACGCAATTACGCCATGGGGGCGGGCAGGAGCGGGGGGCCGGCACCTCGTCGGCCCATAGACATTCATTACCAGCGGCGCGTATACGCCGCTGGTAATTCACATGTCGCTTATCTCCCCCCACGGCGTATTCACCGAGCAGGGAGAGGAGACGTAATCCATAGTTCTCTATGAGAACTGTGGATTGCCGTAATGACTGGGATGTATTCCAGCCGTAATTTGCGCACTCCGGCACCTAATTACGGACTGAAATACGTCCCATTTTAAGCCGTGTGAACATAGCCTAAGGCTGCATATCAAAGTTCGCAACATGAATCCAGTTTAGGTTGAAGGGGCAGCCTTGGGTACCTAAAAAGGGTTTACCATGAAGACATTTCATGTCCTCTTGTCCTCTCTTCAGCTTTCAGTGTTTTCAAAAGGGGGTGTGTTTGTTTTGTTTGAACTACATGTGACCCAACAGGAAAAGCAGGGTGAAATATCTGATGAACTTAGATAAGGATGTAATAACGAGCGGTTTAAACACAACATCTAGTGAGCTTTATAAGGATGTAATAAATAGAACAGATTATAATGTTTTCCATAAATCATCAACTTGACAACATCACCATGTCTTTCCACAAAGTGTGCTCACTGTAGACAAACAAAGGTCTTTTTATGTAACAAGCTGTGAGTAGCTACAATATAGCTGAGTGGTTAGCTCTTCTGCTTTTCAGCATAGAGGTCCTAGTTTCAAATCCCTACATGAACCAAACCTCAATGCGCGCACCCTATTTTTCTTTTTTTTTATTTTTTTTTAAAATCTACTTATTTGCACTGTTTTAGTAATTACTAAGGAGTACAGAGGACCGGAGTAGAATGCCAGCACCTGGGGTTTGAACACTCGCTCAGCAGTGTGCGTTTACAATTACCAGACAGGGAAGAGACTGACAGTAGCTGCCTGAGAGGAGAGGTGATGTCTGAGAATGTGCAGCCAGGACTGAGGAGTTCTAATCACTGTCACTATCCCTTGGAGATGAGCTGTAAACAATGGATCACCAAGGTAGTAGCTAAAACAAAAAAATGGTCCGGAATTTTTAATAATAATGAATGGTGAAAATGTTTATTATTGAATTTGCAAGCTTCCCACATCAATTTTACTTGGTGGGAAAACCCCTTTAAAAATGATGGAATAAAGCTGCTATTCTGACTTCTGTGTAATTTACATATAAGAGGTGGAGCAGCAGCATTACGTCTGGTCTGACCGAGGAAGATAGATGACAAGAAAAAGAAGGTGGGAAAATCTATTTCTTTTTTCCCTACCGTCTACTTGTGATGCATGTTGCTGACTATCACAAAATATTCCGTAGTGTGTAAAAGCCTGAGCTTTTGCTGCTTTAGCTGAAGTAGGTGAGTGCACGTCATCTTCTGTAGTCATATTAGGATGTTTCTTATGAGCTTGTGAAAACGCTAAATCAAAGGAACCGTTAAAAGGAAACTAGTGAGATCTGTATTTTATAGTTACTCGTTACAGAGTCCTGAATAAATGAATGAATGAATCTTGTAAAGTCATTCAGGTAGCAGAGGGGGGCCATGCTGGATTAGCACATTCTGACGCTACCCACTCTGTTCTTCAGGGAGGGAGTGGGACTATTTGGCAGACAAGTATCTGTTCTTTTTTCTAGCAAGCCATGTGGTTAGAAGTTGGCTGTTTTTTTTCTTTGTGTTTACAATTATAGTGTGTGTATTTTTATATTGTGTTTTCATAATTGTAAAATTGTTCTTAAAATTACCAGATGTGTTTGTTGACCATAGCATGTGTTTGTTGACCATAGCAACCAATCAGAACTCCCCTTTCATTTCACATGGTGCTTTGGAAAAATTAGAGGGGCACTCTGGTTGCTATGGGCAACAAAGTGATTTTTAGACCTAGCCAGTTTTCATACATGTCGCCCTTAAGGGCTAGTTCGCGGGGGCGGGGCAGGGGGCCGGCAGCTCGCTGGCCCCATAGACACTCCTTATTCACGGCGCGTACACGCTGTAAATAATGTGCATGTCACTTTCTCGCGAGCGGGTAGGAGAGACGGAATCCATAGTGCTCTTGAGAACTGCGGATTACCGTAATGACTGGGACGGATTCCAGCCGTACTGCAGCACAAATCCGGCACGCAGTACGGCTGGAATCAGTCCCAGAATAAGCCGTGTGAACGGCCCCTAATTCTAACATAAAAACAAACAAAACCCTGCCATAGTTATGAAGTTATTATCTACCATTTACTTTATCTGACACAGTCGACAATTTTAGTCAGTGTTGGGGGGAAAAAAGTTATGACCACATGGTTACAGTTCAGCTGACTTACCAAGCTTTACAAATGCTCTTCAGAAAGGCAGGACTGAAAGTCTATTCTCGCACCTTTATTTTTGTAGTGACTGCATTATATTCCCAGAGTGACAAATGCCTTGTTAGTGAATATGGCACATGCAGCGATGATTCTGCAGACTGATTTACCAAGCCATAAAACAGAAGTCTTCATAAATATATCTGTTATGATGTTTTGTGCCATTGTATAGTAATGAGAAATGTTACTCCTTTTGAGCTATATCTAGAGCCTCTCACTTAGCCAACCAGTATTCTACTCAGCACTGATGAGGGGCAAACACTGAAACAGCTGTGTGCAGATGAATAACTCGCATGGCATTGATCCCTTTCACATTGTAAGGCTATGTTCACACGGATTAATTGCGGGGCGTAATTACACCCCGCAATTACGCCGTGTGGGCGGGAGCGGGGGGCCAGCACCTCGCCGGCCCATAGACTATCATAAGCCGCTGGTAATTCACATGTCACTTCTCTACCCCCGCGGCGGATTCCCCGAGCAGGGAGAGGAGACGTAATCCATAGCTCTCTATGAGAACTGTGGATTACCGTAATGACTGGGACGTATTTCAGCCCGTAATTCGCGCAGTACGCCACGAATTACGGGCTGAAATACGTGCCCAAATAAGCCGAATGAACATGGCCTAGGGCTCAGTGAGTCGGATGTGACTTGAGGAAGGCTTCATCCAATTAGTGGTGCTGCTGAGTCTTCACTTGCTTACCATCATCCTTTCAGAATATATTATGTTTGGCATTTGAACTAAAAATTCTCCACATTAAAATGTTTAACAATACCATAGTTGAGTTGTAATTCGGGAATTGTTAGTCATGTTCAACTGCATGGATCTTGCATTGAGTGAGACAGTAATTTAGGATATGCTGTGACAAACTTTGAAATTGGATGGGGCACATTACTCTGAATTACTTATAAATAGTTTGAGAAATGTCACGAAAAAAATCCAAAAATAAATGCGGTTTATAATGCAATAATATTTTGTTAATTTTGACCGTTTCTGTAAAGGTTTTACACTGGCACAACTATCATTTTTTACCCACACAAGCAATTAAAAATCAGAAAACGAGTGGTTTGTGACCAACAGAAAACACATTGGGAATTGTTTCCCGGCCATTATCATTTAGTTGCACTACTTGTAAAATAAGTGCAAGCCCCCAAACAATAAATACTTGTTGACAATGCAAAGTGCTTTGTGTCTGTAGGATTAGGTTACTACACATAGGTTCACTATTGTATTCAATGAACATGTTTAGAAATGTATAGTAAGAGTATGTCTACACGGCAGTGGCCAAAAAAATGACCTGAAAACCAAATCCTAAAAATGTTCATAAAACTTGAGTTTTTTGTCCACTGCCTGTAAAAAGCTGCTGAAAAAAGTCAGTTTTTCGGCACGTTTTGCATTTTTTTAAGGCTTTTTTTAGGTGTTTTTGCGACCGTTTTTTGGCGCTTTTTTTTTTTTTTTTTTTTTTTTGCAGTAATGCACAGCAATAGATTTGCCATGTATTTCTGAAAAAAATGCACCAAAAAAAGTCTGGCACTCACATAGACTCCAATAGTAAATTTTCTGCCCTGCAAGCAAAACGAGCAAAAAAAAATGTTCTGTGGAGACAACAGGACGTTTTTACTATACAAGTCTATGGGACCTCTTTTCAGTCGTTTTTTTCAGCGTTTTTATTAAAACGAAAAATGCTGAAGAAACGGACGTTTTTCTGTGCAGTGGAGACATAGCCTTAAAGAGGACCTAACATTTACTTATTTATTTTACTGGGACATAAACTCTTCATTAAAAAAAAAATGTATATATGAATTTTGATATGAACTTGTATCAAGTTTGGTCTTATGTTATGTGTCTATATGTCATTGTAGGTTATTTACAGAACAATGTCACCACCTTATTCAGCTGTGGATCCCTACAGTCTAAAGGCTCAGGGTCAACTGAAGATTACTAACCTACGTGTACGGCTGCTGAAACAACAAAGTTGTCCATGTCCGAATATGAATTTAGATATTAAGCCACAGTCCCTAGCACACTATGCTGTTTATGACTTCATTGTTAAAGGAAGCTGTTTTTGCAACGGACATGCAGATCACTGTGTTCCGACAGATGGATTTCGACAAGTCCGGACAATCGGCAAACTCCAGATGGTGAGTATACAATTTTGTACATTAAATACAATTCAGGATATAATGTTTAATACCAAAAACTAGTGTTCAATAGTCTGATTTGTGAAAGTATCCAAATCTTTTATTTGTATAAATTGTTGTACATTGTTTGCATTTTGTGCTTTTCATCATTTATCTTGTTTGTTTCCAATTGTTTAGTGAGTGCTCAAAGTTTGAATTCTGATTAAACAGTCCATTAGCATTTTGTGGTACAAAATTCCTTTTTATGACATTCAGCACTTTCAATCATTTTTTTTTCCTTTGACATGTATTGTTTGGAAACTGTTAGGCTGACCCTATGGACATCTTTGATTCATTGTGCATGGTCTGCTTTAGGAAACATTCGGTTATCTGAAATACAGCTTTATACCACAGCCATTCATTGCCAAGAATGGGTATGGATTATCAGGAGAATCTTAAACAGGTTGAACATGCTAGTGGTTGTGCAGGTATGAATTGAGAGAGTGCAAAATGGGATTAGACCAGGCTCGGACTGGGACGCCGGGGGATCGGTGAATCCCCTGGTGGACCCTGAGCCCCTGCGGGCCCCGGAGGCAGTGCCGCCGCTCCCCGGCGCCGCATCCTGTCCCTGGATGCCCGGGCCCTGCGTCCCGAGCGCTCAGAGACAAGGCCCGGAAGTCGGGGACTAATGTCCCCGGCTCCTGGGGCCGCGCGGTGTCAGCAGAGCGCCAATAGTGCTCCGCAGTACACTCTGGCAGGCTTAAGGCGTTGGGCCTTAAGCCTGCCAGGCGCGGGCTTCTTCTGGTGACGTAGGCAGCGCGGTGAGGTCACATCACCGCACCGCCTATGCCGGGCGCCACCAGAAGCCAGCGCCAGCACGGAGCGAGTAGGAGCATCCGGGAGCGGGAGTGAGGTAAGTGGTGTTTTTTTTTTTTTTTTTTTTTTAAACTGCCGATTGGGGGTCCTGGCTGGTTAAAAGGGGGCCCTGGCTGGCTATATGGGGGGCCCTGGCTGGCTATAGGGGGGGCCCTGACTGACTAAAAGGGGACCCTGGCTGGCTATAGGGGGCCAGGGCTGGCTATAGGGGGGGGCACTGGCTGGCTAAAAGGGGGCCCTGGCTGACTATAGGGGGGCCCTGGCTGACTATAGGGGGGCCCTGGCTGGCTACAAACTAGCTATAAGGGGGGCCCTGGCTGGCTACAAACTAGCTATAAGGGGGGCCCTGGCTGGCTACAAACTAGCTATAAGGGGGGCCCTGGCTGGCTACAAACTAGCTATAAGGGGGGCCCTAAAGGGGGCCCCTAACTGCCTGTGTACTACTTCAAGGGAAGCTCTGTCTGTATACTACTTCAAGGGAAGCTCTGTCTGTATACTAACTCAAGGGAAGCTCTAACTGTCTGTATACTACCTCAAGGGAAGCTCTAACTGTCTGTATACTACCTAAAGGGGGTCCCTAACTGCTTGCAGCCTATATAAACCCCTAACTACCTACAGCCTAACTAACTGGGGACAGCCACCTACCTACAGCCTAACTAACTGGAGTCCACCAACCTAATTGTAGCCTATCAACTTGCCTAACTGGGGGCTGTTTACCTACCCACCTGTGGCTAGGTACCCACCAACCTACCTGGGGGCTGGCCTACCAACTTATCCAGGGAGGTGTCTACCTACCTAAATAGTGCCTAGCCCATTTGCCTACCTACCTAGGGTCTTGCCTACCTACCTGGTAATATAATTGAGAGGGCAGCAGCCCATAGCTGTAGCATTATCTCCAGAGGGTTAGTCCTCTCCCCACCCTCCAACCCCTTAGGATATTAGGCCTCTAAGTTATGGCTTGTACCTGTTCTCCCACCCCTGGGAAGTTTGTACAGGGGTGGGAATAGGTAAAGAGATGCTGGAAAATTGAGGATTCTAAGATATTTGTGTGTAATTTCTGCAGGGATGAACTGTGGCCGGGACAAGTCATCATGGCGGTGTGGAACAGATGCAGAAGAAAAGGGAATAAGAACGACTCATGAGAGAAGAGAACGACTCATCAGATAGGACGTCTCCGGTGAGTCCCTGATTTCAGGGGTTATTTTACTTCTATACTGGATCAGTGCTGTATTCACTGTAATGTGATGTGACCTGAGCTGGTGTCTGACCTCTATGTGGTCTCCATATGGTGGTGTTGTAGGTTATATCGGCGTTAGTATAGTGGCAGCGTACACTTGTCCCTGATTGTAAAAGTGAGGGAACACCTGACCCTGTGATAGGAGTTACACTTCTACTTTCTTGCTGGTGTTTATTTTAGAAGGTGGTGAGGTGCGTGACCAAGGTAAACGTGGAGGGGTATATTGTATGTCGTTGGAGGGTGATATTGATGGAGCTACTTATCCCTGTGTCTGATATATTAGACTCATATGTGTGAGATAGACAGATATGTGACTCACTTGGGGCCACATGTATGAAACGGTTTTGGTCTAAAACTCACTTTTTTCCCCATAGAAAGCTATGGGGAAAAAAGTGAGTTTCAGACCAAAGCCATTTCATACATGTGGCCCTTGGTTTTGCACACTGTATTATGTGGTAAAATGGGCGCATTTATGTCCAAGAGATATTTTTACGTACAGTAGGGTGGGCCCCCCAAGATCAATTCCCCTGTGGGTCCCAGACTCCCCAGTCCGACACTGGATTAGACACTTCACACCATTGAGACCTTTATTCCTGTAGTAATACACCCTATGTTGCAACTGGGTATTTCTATTCCTACCAGTATATTAAAGCAGTTGTAGAGTACAGTAAAAATTCTCCTCTGGAGATTGAATCTGTTTTTCTCCAGACAAAGAAAATGTCTCCTAGTCTTTTGAGGGGGTTTTACATGAAATAACTTTTCTAAGATGCTCCATTCCCCTTATTAGTTTGGTTGCTCGTCTTTGCACTCTCTCCATTACATCCTTTCTATAAACTAGAGCCCAGAACCGAATAGCATATTGAGGCCGCACCAATGCCTTATACAGCGGTAATATTGCATCCTTGTCCCATGAGTCCATGCTTCTTTTAATACACGCCAATATCCTGCTTGCCTTAAAGGCAGCTGATTGACATTGCATGCTGTTCTGTAATCTATGATCTACAAGTACGCCCAGATCCCCCCTTGGACATATGATGCCTGCAGATTATTAACCCCTTAACGACCTTGGGCGTATGAGTACGTCCCAGGGCCGCTAAGGGGCTTTGCAGGGGGCTCGCGCCCCGACCCCCCCCCCCCCCCCCCCGCACAGCTGCCGGGTGTTAGCGGCGGTTTGCCGCTAACACCCGGCAGTAACAGCGCCGGGTATGGTCATCGGTACGGTCATCGGCTGCGCCGATCCGATGACCGGGCATGGTGGTGGGGAGCCTTGTGAAGGCTCCGGTCACTTACCCTGGCCAGTTTGCCCCACTTCCGTCCGCAGACAGGAAGTGGGGAAACCGCCATATTTGTACACCCTAATGCATTGCCTATGCAATGCATTAGGTTGTATTAACAATCGCGCCACCTAGTGGTCAAGTACCATAGGTGGCCTCAATGTTACAGTAAAAAAAATAAAGTTTTAAAGTACAAAAAAAAAAAGTATTAAAAGTTCAAATCACCCCCCTTTCACCATTTTACAAATAAAATCATTAAAATAATAAAAAAGTTACACATATTTGGTATCGCCGTGTCCGAAAAAGACTGATCTATTAAAAAACTAACATCATTCTTCCCGTACGCTGATCACCGGAGAAGAAAAAATTCCAAACGTCACTCAAAAAATGGAATAAAAATGATCAAAAAAGTCTCATGCATTCCAAACAGCTAGCGAGAAAAAGTACACTTCAGCCCGCAAAAAATGCTCCCCCCTCACTGACGTCCGTAGGTGTTAGTACAAAAATGTTATTGGTCGCACAAAATTGCACCGTGGCGCAAATTTCAAAAATAGAAAATGTTTGGAATTTTTTACGGTACCAAAACACAACGGAAACCCTACATGTTTGGTATTGCCGGATGCGTAACAACCTGTAGAATACAGATAACACATTATATTACCGAAGATTGAACGCCGTAAAAGCAAAACCCCGCAAACATTGCGAAAATACTTTTTTTTTCACAATTTGTGCCACTTGGAATTTTTTTGCGGTTTCCCAGTATATTCTATAGTATAGTGAATAACACCATTAGAAAGTACATCTTGTCCCGCAAAATAAAAGCCCTCATGTGTCTATGTAGGTGGAAAAATAAAAAAGTTATGGCTTTCAGAAGGCGAGGAGGGAAAAACGAACGTGTCACAAAAAAAACCGCCTGGTCCTTAAGGGGTTAATAACCAGTTGCAGAACTTTACATTATCCACATTGAACCTCATTTGCCAAGTGGATGCCCAAACACTCAGTGTGTCCAGGTCTGCTTGTAATTTATGAACCTTTTCCATGGATTGCACTACACTATATAGCTTGGTATCATCTGCAAAAATAGAAACCGTGCTTTTAATCCCCTCCACTATATCATTAATAAATACATTGAATAAAAGAGGACCCGGTGCTGAGCTTCGGGGTACACCACTTATAACTGGGGACCATTCACAGTAGGAAACCTTTACAAAAACTCTTTGAGTACAATCCAGTTTTTAATCCAACTACACACTGTTATTTCTACCCTAAAGACCTTAATTTATCCAATAAACGCTATATCCACAGCCGCCCCACCATCCAGACTTCTACTCGACTCTTCACAAAAACAGATCAGGTTGGTCTGACAACTTCTGTCCTTGGTAAAACCATGCTGGCAATAATTTATAATATGTTCAGCCACATATTCCTGTATATAGTCCCTTATGAGCCCTTCAGTTTTCCCACAATAGATGTTAAGCTTACTGGTCTATAATTACCTGGGAAAGACCCAGAGCCCTTTTTGAAGATGGGAACTACATATGCCTTGCACCAGTCTCCTGGCACTATACCAGTCACCAGAGAATCTCTAAATATCATGTAGAAGGGCACATAAATAACTGAGCTGAACTCTTGGGTGTAAGCCATCTGGGCTTGGAGCCTTGTTCACATTAAGTTTATTTAACTTGTCTTGGACCGTTTCTACACTAAATTTATTACCAGTATATTAGTTGTTGTGATAACAGTACTGGCACTGCCTACATTCACTCTGGGCCTGCCCACATCAGCACTGACACCGCCCCCATCATCCCCTTTCTCCTCGTTTGTATACTCCGAACTGAAGTACCTATTAAGTAGCTCTGCCTTCTCCTAATCCCCAGTGACCAGCTCCCCAGTACTGTTATTCAAGGGTTCTACATGCTCTGACTCTGTTTTTTGGCATTTTGATTTTTAAGGAATTTCTTGGGGTTTGTTTTGCTGTCCTTGTCCACTTGCTTTTTATTTTGTATTTTAACTGATTTGATCACTGCATCACACCACAACCGTATGATTCTACACATTTATGACTGGAAGACGGCAAAACTAGACGCATTACTGCTGGAACGGCCAGACCAAGTTACAAGTGGTCTACCGGAGCCTGAGTTGTTGTAGTGGGACTACAAAGCACCAAATGTATGACCCGCAGTAGAACAGGTTCATACATTCTGGCGCATTCTACACTGTTTCAAATCTATATAGAACTGGTCTCTAAGCAACTCAATCATCCTTGTCGCCCTTTAAATTGTCTTCCAGTTTTATACATTCAGTAGATGATTTGGGATGACATGAAATTTTGTGGGTACCTATATCTTCTGTGCTGGTTTGTAACACATGGATCTCCTTACCCACTGGTCTAGTCCATCTCCCACAGTCCACTTCTCCACCCTTTGATATAGTCTGCCACCTCTTTAACCTATCTACCCCTACATTTTTTAGTTTGTCCCTCCTCCTCAACCCAAGTTTAAATACGCCTGCCCCCCCTCTAGAATTCTCTCCCCCAGCCCAGCAGACCACCCATCTATTTAGGTAAAATGTATCTGTAGAAAACAGATTATACCCCAATAAAATATCAGCCTAGTTCTCGAAGAACCCAAACCCTTCTGTCTTACACCAAGACTTCAGCCATGCATTTAACTCCCTGAGCTCCCGCTGTCTTTCCTGCATTGCACATGGCACCGGCAGCATTCCGGAGAACACAACCTTGGAGGTCCTTCCCTTCAGCTTTGAGCCTAGTGCTTTAAAATTATTCTTTAGGATCCTCCATCTACAGTGTATTCTGTCATTGGTTCCAACATGGACCACGACTGCTGGGTCATTGCCAGCCCCTCCCAGTAATTTATCCACCCGGTCCGCCACATGTTGAATACTGGCACCAGGGAGACCACAAATCATTCGACTGAGACAGCTTGGTACAAATTATTATACTACTACTAGTTGGGCTGGTCTTCTGGATGCAAGGAAGAGCAGTATCCACTAGGGCTGCCATTTCTGAGACTGATTCCCCAGCATTATCACCCAACTTGGAAATTTGCTAGGAAACTCAGGAACAGAAATGGCCTTCCTTTTTTGCTACCCTTAGTATTCCGCCTAACTTCTTTAACCCAGCTTCATGGCTCCTCCTGCTGATCTAATACTCCACCCCCAACATTTAACCCGCTAAATGCTTGCTCAGTGAGAAGCAAATTCTTCTTGTAATTGTCAATCACCCTCCGTTTTGCATTCTACTCCTCCAGATCTCCAAATCGACCTTCTAGATTAGCAACATGCTCACATCTGACACAGTGGTATTCACCCTGGACCTGCTGCTCCAGTAGTGCATTCATGTGGCAGACTGTGCACTGAAGACAATTGCCAGTCATTCTGTCCTTTATCCCGCTACTATAGCAATGAAGATATAACAAATCAAGGTTGTTTACTTACCGGTTTCTAACTCCTGTTTTTAACTCTGGTTTGTTAACTCTACTCTGTTTAGCCTCTCAGTGAAAGCAGCTCCATGAGATGTGAAGATGCAAAGGAGGTGCTCTTAAAGTAGTAATAAGCTAATGCTCCATATCATCTGGCAGTATAGAAAGATCAATAGGCACCTAACAGCGGTACCTTATGTGGATGTAAAATAATAAACTGCCTAACTAGAAAGTACTAAATAAAAGGCTTGCTATCTTGTGCCTAAATGCACTTTGGGCTAACGAACAATACATGGAAACCTCTAAAGAAGCATTTGTTATCTATAATACATGAAAAAAAACTTTGAGATTCTTAGTTCACACGTTTTGATCAAAAAATGCTTAAGCCACCCCCGGCTACCAATGGGATCTCTAGACGGGTGGTCCTACTCTATTTTTACCTCTCACTTGAGTCAAATGCACTTTAACACTGCAATATATCTCTAGACACTATTTGTCCCTCTTCCTATTGAAGCCACTAATTGGCAGTACAGCAGTTTGTGGCACACAGTAGGTTGTAAAAGTCTTTCTCCTCCTTGAGCTGTCGCTCATTTTTAAATGTTACAGCCACAAATTTAAATTAATTTTATTGATATTTTGTGCGATAGAGCAACACAAAGTAACAAGTAGATAAATCAGGTGGGTGGATAGACTGGGATGGTGGAAAGAGAATTAATTCCGTTTTCCCCTCGTTTGGTTTTAGAAGGCGGAAGGAAAAGGAGGTTATGGACAATAGATGTTCTGGGATCCTGGGAAGCAGAGTATTAATATCTGTTGCAGAGGTTTAAAGTTAGGTGTTACAGCATAGAGGTGGTACTAAAAGCCATGTGATGCTATGTGTTGGCCCAGGCCAAGAGTGTAAATAGTGAAGAGTAGTGGATCAGGGACTGACCACTAGGTGATAGCAAGAGATAGAGGGCGAGAGGAGTAGGTGATGTGAGAATGAGAGATGCTAAACATCCAGTCAGTGAGATATGAGGATATTCAGGAAAGGGCCAAGTCTGTGATACCGAGAGATGAGAGGATGTTGCATGAGGGAGTGTCAAAGGCAGAGGAGCGGTCTAAGAGGAGAAGCACTGTAGTGGCGTGAGACTTTTTGTTACTAAATTATTAGTTACTTTGGTTAGGGCAGTTGTGCCAGACTCCTTCCATTTATGGATGATGGATTGAACAGTGCTTCTGTGTTATGTATGTAACCCCTCTCAAATGTACAGTGCCCGGGAATTAATGTTTAGAGTTGGAGGTTTTTGTTTGTTTTGTTTTTTTAACCTTACCCTGCAATACACTTTGCCACAACTTTATTCCTGAGCTGCCACAACTTTATCCCTGAGCTGTCTGGTAAGTTTCTTGGTTTTCATGTTGCTATTTGTTCACTAAAGTTCCAAAATAAACCTCTGAGTCCTTCACAAAGCAGCGTAGTTATACTGAGAATAATTTAAATAAGGCTGTACTCTATTTACTAATTAGGTGACTTCTAAAGGCAGTTGGTCACGTTGGATTTTATTTAAGGAAATCTGAGCACGTGGGGGCTGAATACATATGCACGACACAACTTTTTCATTTGCAAAAATTTGGAAAAGCACATACCGTTTTCTTTATGCTTCACAAATACTTGCTACTTTGTGTTGCTCTATCGCATAAAATACATTTTTGTGACTAATGTTTAAAAATGAGGAACAGTTCAAGGGATGTGATTACTTTTGCAACCCACTGTAAAAGGGAGAACTAGATGAACTGGATGATCAATGGACCAGTGCTGGTGCTTAGAGAGCCCATTGCATCCACTTTTAGCAGCAAACAGTGGCTAACATGGGCACTCTGGGCCACATGTATGAAAACTGTCTAGGTCTAAAATTCACTTTGTTTCCCATAGCAACCAATGAGATCGCCCCTTTGATTTCATATAGTGCTCTGGAGAAATGAATGGGGCACTCTGATTGGTTGCAATGGGCAACATAGTGAATTTAAGACCTAGACAGTTTTCATGCATGTGGCTCTCTGAGTTCCACTACCTTAAGCCATACACAGCAATTTGTGATAATTTGTGTGTTCCCACACATTTTTGTCATAGCCAGCAGTAACAAGACATGGGACTGTGATATCATCAAGAGAACAGAGCTTCTATTGAGTTGTGAAAATATTTCAAAAGCAAAAAAAGATAATTGAATCACCCCGGTCAGTACATGCTATGTTTAAACTTCTGCATGGAGCTTGACAATGGCTTCAGGGAGGAGCTGAAACATAGCATGTACTTGGTTGATTTTTTTTTTTTTTTTTTTTTTGGGTGGTGCTGGTAATTTTTGGTTTTGGAGGATTGAGGTCTTTACTTCTAAGCTTGCCCACCTTGATTGTTTTTGTTTATATTTTGGCGGTGCTGTATCAAAATAAATTTTTTGTCTTTGGAGAAAGTAGTTTGTTTTGTAAGTTTCTTAGATTTTCAGGGATTTTTTTCATATTTTCTCTTATGGTTGGATAACCCCTTTAAGGCTTTGTAATACGGATATAAACAGATTGTAGGTCTCCTGAGTTCTGCATCTTTTCCTTTGTAAAGTCTTAGCCCTGAAACTATTTATTTAAACTCCAGTCTTATGACTTCCATACATGTCATTTATTTGTATTTTTTTTAAGTTGGTAATTGTGTGGTGAAGGTACGGCATTTCCCCTTAAACTCTAGGAATGTCATGTGAACGAGACAAGTATTTGGTGCCATTCTCTAAAGGAACTTCCACGTTTAAATGTTCACTGAACAAGTGAGTTCATACAGGGTTCAGCAAATATGAATTCTCTCACAGACGTTGAGCAGGAAAACCATGGATGTACACGCTAGACCTCTCTAGGCACCTGGACACTAAAATTACAAGTGCTACATCTTCTGTACTCCATCTAAATAGTCATTGACCAAAAGAAAAAACAATAGAAATGTTGTCTTGGGCATATATGTAAATGATTACAGATGTGGTCTGATTAGACACTGGGTCTTACCACTAAGAAGTATAACAAATTGCGGCCAACCCTGCCCTGCAACAGGGCTATTTGAGGCTACTTTTGGCTAGTGTACCTCTTAGTGTGAGAACGTTGATTACTAGACTTGCCCTTATTACATATTTGAAGACATTTTGCCTAGTTTACCTGCTGAGAAGAGCAGGATGGTCAGTTGGTTGAATGGCCCACCATGTAGGCTATTTTAACCAAACTGTTAAGAACTTATGTGAGGGCACGAACACACATTGCAAACAGGCTCCAGATGCCCTAGACAGACCACTAGTAAAGAGGATTGTATGATCTGTCAACAAGCACAAGTAGCTTCCACAGTTTCTTTGTCCTCCTTACAGACACAGGTGGCACCTTCATTACATACTTCATAACCACATGTGCTGCTCCATTAAGAAATACACATATTTTCAGTATTTCCTTTTTCACTTTTACTTCATTTTTTCAGTTTTCATACAACATCTCCTTTTAATATGTTCATCAACGGAACAAACAACCACCAACCTGTTCAGGCCATATATCATATACAGGCTCTTGACTTATATTGTGGTATACATCACCATTTGGATGAGCTGAGACTGCTCTGTTAGCGATCCTACAATAGGGTATGTATAGGATAGGAAATAGGTAGTGGACACATTTGAGAGGGGGCGTGGCCTCCAAAATGTAGTGCAGGTATGGTGTTACTCATTGTAGGACCGCTACCAGAGCAGTCTCAGCTAGTCTTAATAGTGATGCATAAGTTAAAAGCCTGTATATCGCATATGGCCTGAACAGGTTGTTTGTTCCGTTGATGGACATATTAAAAGGAGATGTTGTAAGAAAATATGAAAAACTAAAAAAAATGAGGTAAAAGTGCAAAAGAGAATTTATTGAAAATATGTGTATTTCTTAATGGAAATGTGATTTTTGAAGTTTTTGATAAATGAGGAGCGGGTCCTCAACGTGTCTGCTTAAATGACAACTTGTGAATATTGGTTAATGTGCTTCTTTTATGATTAAGTGACCTTCATTACATACACCGGTTGCTGCTCTGACCATTTCCAGGTAATTAGCAGAAGAAATGCTTGTATCATGGTGCCTATTCCATGCCCTGTCATTGACAGACAGCCACCACTACCTTTGCAGTGTGTCACGCATGAGGAAGCTGGACTGCTGCCGACTGGAACCGTATCGTTTTTAGTGACAAATCCAGTTTTTTGGGGAGCCAATAACGAAGGTTGGGTTTAAGTATAAAAGCCTCATGGTGAGCACTTAAACCCTGCTGGGGAGCCAGATTTATTGCCATTCAAGCATTTGAGACAAGCTGCAACCTTCACTTCAGCAACCTATAAGTGTGGAGGACCTATAGGTCCAGCTTCCACATCTGTGGGTGAATGTGCTGCAGGATACCATACAAGACCTGTGCTTCCATGCCCAACTGTGTTTCAGCTTGCATCGCGGCTAAAGTTGGCCAGCAGGCTACTAGAGCCTCTTTTGCTCCAATGTAATTCTTTACATTTGCCATCATTCCATTCATACATATTACCTTTAGATTACATGGTCTTTGATTTAGTCTGCTGAGCATACTTCATCACTTATTTGTATACAGCTGCCCAAATTAATTTTTTTGCAAGATTTCATACAACCTTATTATGTTGTTTAAAGGGGTTTTCTCACCTCATCATTTCAGGTAGTACACAGGCTCTTGTCTTGGTAATTCTGGGCATATTTCTAATGGCAATAGGAGCGTGTTCATTGGTAGTGCGATGGCATAATCGCGCCCCTGCAGCATTCGTGCTCACTCCCGTTTCTAACAATCTGTGGCTTATCGTTATCAGTGGAAGGGAGCAGAACGTTCAGAGTGTACTACTACTATGTCATTTTTACAAGCCAGAACATGGACAAAAAGGACATCACCAACCTTGTGCCACAATGCACACTCCCGTGATTCCAACCAGGGCATGGGCAAACGATGATGCAACTCCAGCAACCAATGCCGCTCAAGAGGCAGGAACCCAACTATGCCAGTCAGAATTTGCACTATAGAGATAGAAAGTAGCCAATTTCTGCTAAATCATAGCATTTGGATAATACAATCCTATTTCAAACTTGATTTTACGATTCCCATATTTTAAAACTTTAATCTTTGCAGTGAGAAAACCCCTTTAACTTCCTTTTACCTGAATATAAGGTATTTAGGTTGACTTATTTCATACTTTAGATGATATTATGTGCTGCACTTTTATGACATTGGGAGTCACTCTGGTTGATATGTGCTGCTTTATAGTAATACACCTTGCTACTTGCTTGTCATCTTGAAGATATCCCCGGAAGGGGG
>JAODAL010046290.1:0-31079 GCA_025379985.1 Phyllomedusa bahiana | reverse complement strand
AAAAATTTTTTCTTCATTTTTTTTTTCCCTAGATATTAAGAGTACCTCATTGTGGTGAGAAAACCGTTTTAAGGTCATGGCACTCAAAGACCCGAGTAGAGGAAGTGCTCAACAACTTGGTAATTACTGGAGGCTCAGTTTCCTTGCAGGGGATGCGGAGTGGGAAAAGGAAGCTCAGCAGAATCCTGAATACAGCTCAGGAGGTCACCTTGCAGGCAGCCTCTGTTTTGATACCGTGGGTTCGCGCTAACATTGATTGTTTTTTGTCTCTATTTTTGTACTTATTATACATGTAAATGTGACCACACACTGGAGACTTTGGGTGGCCAAAAAGGCTCATTTAGACTATTTTTGCTGACCCCCACTGCCTTTTTGGGACATGAAGGAGATGGCAACGAATGGCAGAATTTGGGGGATTCACAACTACGTTTGGCTTTCCTGGTGGAACAGATCTACAGCTGAAAACGGTCATTCACTGATCTGTTGCATTGATCTGTTAAAAAAAGGATCCTTATTTTTTTGTTTGCATCAGTCTATATCAGTTAGAAATGGATCCATATTTTTTTTTAAATGTCTATAAGGCTGGATTAACACCTGCGTTTTGAAATCTGTCAAAAATGGACAGAGATCAACTGAAGAATAATAAGCATCAGACTGAGCATGTTCTAAATTTGTTAACAAAACGGCAGTTTTAAAATCCGACCTAAGAAAATCCAGTCGTGTGGACTATAAGTTGGATTTTCAAATGGGGATGGTCAGTCTTTGATGGTTTTTAAAATCCAAAATCCGTGAGAATTCCCTATTCGAAATGCTTGGTGTATAGACGGATCCTAAGAGTCTGTCCACACGGCATGGTTTCCTCGTCGGATTTTCAGACGGTTTGTGGATTTGGCAACCGTCTGAAAACCTACAAGAAATCATCCCCATAGACTTTAATAGAAAGTCTGTTCAGCAGTCTACACTGAACGGATTTTCAGCTAGATGGCTTTTCCGAAAAACTTAGAGCATGCACAGTCTTCTGCCCGGCGGAAGCTGTGCAACTGAATGGTTATGGGGGACGGGCGAAGCCGCAAACCGTGGACAGAATCGCACCTGAAAGCCTTTGAAAGATGATAAAATACCGTCGGATTCTTTTTAAGAATCCGACCGGCATTTTACATATGTCTTGTGGACACAGCTTAACTGTGCAGCTATGAGAGTTTAGAGCTGACTGCCAGTGGCAGCCGGGTTCTCAGGGGAGAAGACAGGGCGATTTATCACCATCCCTGCCTTCCCAATCCTTTTATACACAGTATTTAAAGGGAATATGTCGCCAATATTTTTTTTTACTTATTAAATCAAGCCCCTGATCCATATTCTTTTCCTCTCAGTCGTTTTTATTTCCCGATTTGTAGATTTCTCAATTCGGCCGTCTTATATGATTTTGGGGGGACATTTTGTTTGCATTTTAAAGCATCAGAAGTTTTTTCAGCAGCCATGCCCATAGGTTTTTTAAGAATTTTTTGCCCCTAGAGCTATGGGAAGTTTTCACTGTGAAGGGAGGGGAGAGGGGGAGCTGTGACTTCCCCTCTTGTGACTGTGGATTCTTTTTTTCGGGAAAATTTGGTGTCTCCTTTCAGTTTCCCCTCGTTTGATAAGACACCTGGAAAAGCTCTTAACAGACGGGAATGTCAAGATTATTGGGCCCCTATGGCCAAAGGAAAATGCAGACTTAAGAATTTAAAAAAATACGAAAATATATGGAAAATGAAAAAAAAAACATAACCAAAAAAACCCACAAAATGTTTTTTAAATAAAAATGTGAGTTTTTAAAAAATTAATATTTTTGATGACACATTCCCTTTAATGTGTTAGGCAGGATTCCTGCTTCCTGACCCTGGCGGTCATGTGATCACCGGAGCTCGGTAACTACAGGAGCAGCTCTGCAGTTAGTACCAGGGTCTGTTTATCCTTGTATTTTTCCTTTAACTGGGGCTAATTTATTACGAAAAAATTCATGTAAACATTTTTAAAAATATTAAGCATTATAAAAAAATAATTTAAAAAAAAAAAACTTCATTTGGAAAAGTCCCCAAGGGAAAAAAGGGAAGATAAAAAAAAAGTTTATGATTTTAGATGTCGAAAAGGGTTTGCCACACTTGGCCAAATGTTGCTTTTGAAAACATTTTTTTGCGCCAAGGTTTGGTGCAAACTTCCATACAGAGTTTGGCGCATTTTCATTTTTTTCATACTGTTTATTTACACTCCTTATATTTGTAAGGCTTCCATCACTCCACGTTTTTGCCGGGGGGGGAAATGGGGAAACCGCCTTTGTAAAAAACCCCAAGCATTGTTAACAATGCATTAGGTGTATTAGCGATCGGCCCCCCAGGTGAAGCCCCAAGCGGACCAAGTTAAAATAAAAAAAAAAAAAAAAAAAAAGTTTTAAAAATGTAAAAAAAAAAAAAAAAAGAATATTAAAAGTTCAAATCACTCCCCTTTTGCCATTTAAAATAAAAAAAAAAAAAATAATAAAAAGTTACACTATTTGGGTTTTCGCCGATCCAAAAAAAGTCTATCTATAAAAACTAACATCATTTTTCCGTACGTGAACACTGTGGAAGAAAAAAATTCCCCAAAAGCCAAAAAATTTCGTTTTTTTTTTGGATTTTATGTCCCATAAAAAATTTGGGAAAAAAAAAGTGATCAAAAAGTTGCGTATTTTCAAACCTTAATAAAAAGTAAAGTTCAGCCCGCAAAAAAAAGCACCCCACTGATGTCCTAGGTGTTAGTACAAAAAAGTTATTGGTCGCACAAAATGGCGCCGTGGAGCAAATTTCAAAAATAGAAAATGTTTGGAATTTTTTCAACATAATGGAAACCCTACATGCCTGGTATTGGCGGATGCGTATCAACCTGTAGAATACAGAGAACACATTATATTTATCAAAGAATGAACTCCTTAAAAAAAAAAAAACTCCCGCAATCATGGTACTTTTTTTCACATTTGTTTCACATATTTTTACTGTTCCCCAGTATATTCTATAGTACAGTGAACAACACCATTAGCAAGTACATCTTGACCCGCAAAATAAAAGTCCTCATAGGTCTATGTAGGTGGAAAAATAAAAAAGTTCTGGCTTTCAGAAGGCAAGGACAAAAACAATTTAGAGCCATATTATTATGACCGTCCATCAGGAAGGGGTTAAAACATGGTTCTCATAAAAAGTATGCAGTTTTAGGCTATGTTCACATGACGTAATTGCGGCGTGCATTACGCCACGTATTTGCGCTTTAATACGGGGTAGAAGCTCACGGCAATTACGGTAATTCATAGCTCTCATGCTGTTTAACCCGTCAGACACCGCGGCAAAGATGGCTGCGGCGTCTGAATGAATTAAGATCGGTGCCCCACACCGATCTTGAGGGTGATCGGCACCGCCGCAGCATAGCTGCAACGATCCGACCCCCGGACATAGCAGTGGGGAGCCTTGGGAAGGCTCCTATCAATTCCATGTCCTGGTTTGCCCCACTTCCTTTCTGCGGAAACCGCCATCTTGGTACAGTCTAATGCATTGCCTATGCAATGCATTAGACTGTATTGACAATCGCGCCACCTTGTGGTCAAGCACCATAGGTGGCCTCTGTGTCAAAGTAAAAAAGAAATAAAGTTGTACAGTTGAAAAAAAATAGTATTAATAGTTCAAATCACCCCCCTTTCCCCATTTTACAAATAAAAACAATAAAATAATAAAAAGTTACACATATTTGGTATTCCCGCGTCCGAAAAAGTTCGATCTGTAAAAATATAACATCATTTATCCCGTACCCTGAACACCGTAGAAGAAATAAATTCCAAACACCAAAATTGCATTTTTGGTCATTTTACATCACTTAAAAATTGGAATAAAAGTGATCAAAAAAGTTGCATGCATTCCAAACTGCTAACGATAAAAAGTGCACTTCGGCCCGCAACAAATTCCCCCTCACTGACGTCCGTAGGTGTTAGTACAAAAAAGTGATTGGTTATACAAAATGGCGCCGCAAATTTCAAAAATAGAAAAAGTTTGGAATTTTTTTACGGTACCAAGACATAAAGGAAACCCTACATGTTTGGTATTCTCGGATGCGTATCAACCTGTAGAATACAGATAACACATTGTATTGACTGAAGATTGAATGCCGTAAAAGAAAAACCCCCGCAAACATGGCAAAAAATACGTTTTTTTTCACAATTTGTCCCACTTGGAATTTTTTTTGCGGTTTCCCAGTATATTCTATAGTACAGTGAATAACACCATTAGAAAGTACATCTTGTCCCGCAAAATACAAGCCCTCATATGTCTATGGAGGTGGAAAAATACAAAAGTTATTACTGGGAAGGCGAGGAGGGAAAAACGAACGTGTCAACAACAAAAAACGGCGGGTCCTTAAGGGGTTAAAGGCGTTTTATCATTTCATCATTTGGCAGCTGTTTATACTGGTTGCTAAGGAGAGCTTATGAAATGGAGGGGCGTTTCTCCTCCCAGCAGGGGGTATCTTCACTCTCTGCAGATACGCTCCACAGTGTGCACGTGATGATTCATTCTGTATGAGCAGGGAGAAGGGAGAGGTTCTCAGCTGTCCAAGACTAAGGAATCATTGGAAGTGAAACGGTAAGTGTAACTCCATAGTGTATATCGACTTTTCTCGCTCTCTCTACATACTTTGTAATTAGAATGGGCATTTGACATTCAGGATTCTGGGAGAGATGGGTGATTTTTTTTTCTCTCTCTCACAGACAGTGATATATCCTGCAGATTATTACACCTTTGACCTCTACAGATCTGTAGAACAATAATATACGCTTTATCTGTTTGTGTTTACATGGGACTGCACAAGATCTCTCTCTCTGCTGCAGGACCTCTGATCGCTGTCAGTGAACAGCGTAAATCCTGCACGCATTTGTCGAAACTACTCCTGATTGCTATCTCCCCCGCACTGGGGAACACTGTTTACAAAGAACGAAGATAAGGGATCTTGTGAAACCAAGACACCTTTGCATCCAATTGCAAGGTTGCTTGTTTTCACTGTCCCCTTATTCTGAAGACCATTCCATTTAATGTAATGAGAAAACCCCTTTATGGCAGAATGCATGAACCTGTTCTTCTGCAGTTCATACATTTGGTGACAGCTTTGGCCTCAAGACCACCTTTAAGTTGGTCTGACTGTTCTGCGCCTACTTTTGGCGTCCCACATTCATAAAAGTGTCTAATCCTGCGAATGTTGTACGACGCGCCCAGAATGACCCACATCTTTGGCGCATAACAAAGAGTAAGGGCTGGCGTTGACTGCGCTAATGTTTGGAGTGCAAAGGTTCATACATCTATAGAACAAGGCTATGCCAGCTTTTTGGCACACAGAATACTGGCACAGTCCCATTCATACATGCCACCCCATGTCTCCTGTAATGCACTTTTTACGTGGGTGTATGAAGCATCAGAGCAGCAATCAGAGATGAAGAATAAAATTTGCACAATGTACAAGTAAAGTGAAAAAAAGAAAAGAGAGAAAAAATAATATTAATAAAAAGGGGGAGACAAGGGAAGGGGGAATGTGGTAGGACACACATAGGGGGACTCACCCGTGACTCGGACATCCAGGGCACTTATGTAGGACCAAACACTCTTTTTTTTCTGATTCAAGAAACAGCTTTATTAAGGAATGAATGAACATGAAACATTCAGAGCACATTCAAATCAACATTAATGATTAGTTACACTCATAGGCATGAACAATGATAGATAACTGCATGGTATGGCTTTGTCGTAGTCCGACACAGATAGTCTAAAAGAGATAGTAGGATAATGAGAGATATGACGTACTTATTTCAAGAGCAACACTCTCATATGAAGTAAAGAATAGCCGATCCTCTCTCTGGTCCGGGCTTAGTGCCAAGATACATGCCACCAAGACCAGCAGAGGGGATAAAGGCAAACCCTAATGACAGTGGTAGATAGCCCTGTAAGAGTGGCAAGACTTCAGGTGCCGTCCAGGGCACAGATGAGGTGAGCAAAGCAGCTTGATCCATCTTGGCCCGTATGATCATAGTGCTCCATAACTAGAAACATATCAACCAGAACACACATCAGCCTTTAGAACAGAGGCTAAAAGAACATGTTAGAACCTGGAAAGACAGGGGGCAAGAAGGTGGAGGGGGCAGCCAGAACCGGTGACTAGGTGATACAGAAAAGTGGTCGTCACAGCAATCGGGTGAGATTGCAGAAGCAGAGTTCAGGAAGTGTCTCTCAGAAGGTTTTATAGAGTGGGGACCTACAGAAAACTAACCAATCATTCCAGATGTGTAAGAAGCGTTCTGCCTCGTTAAGTGATTCGTTACGTAGCTCCTCCATTCTACGTACCATATGCACCTCCTTATACCAATCTGTAGTGGAGGGGCATGTAGTGGATCGCCACAATCTGGGGATAACTGCTTTTGCCACGTTTATGAGGGCTGAGATCAAGTGGGTTTTCAAGACACGGGTCGGCAAATGAATGTCAAAAAGGAGTAGGACAGCTGGGTCATTGCGCAGCTGCTCATCGCATATCAGACGAATAGCGCGAATGATTGTGTTCCAAAAGGGTTGAAGGGAAGAACATCTCCACCATATGTGGATCATAGTCCAGTCTCTTTTGGCATTGCCAGCAAGTGTTGGGTACCGCAGGATAAATGGAATGTAGCAGGGAAGGAACCCGATACCATCAGGTAAGAATTTTGTAATTCGTTTCCTGAATCCTGACCGAGACAGAAGTCTTGTGTACCAAGAGGAAAATTTTACTCCAAAGTCTTCAACCGAGAAGACCCTGGACAAATCCCTTTCCCATGCTGATTGGTATGAAAGTTTCAAGGAGTCTGGAGGGGCAGTTAAAAGACCATAAATCTTCGAAAGGCGATGTGCAGAGTGGACCCTCTTGACACACCATGTCTCAAAGGGCTTAAGAGATCTATTTAGGGATAAGGATGCTTTATTTGAGGAATAAAAACTTCGTAATTGATAGAAATTTAGTCTAGAAAAAAGAGCTGAGGCAAGTTGAGACAAGGGTCAGAGTAAGAGCGAAACGCGTCACCCCCGAGAAGGTCTCCATGTCAGAAGCTTCTAGCTCCTCGGAGCGCTGAGGCCGCGGACCGTAGCTCATCAGATAAGTGTGGGATAGTGGGCCATTTAAACATATTCACCGCTATGTGGATATTTGCTATGTTTATACAACATACGTGTGTTACGTGTTGATTGGATAATGCAATAAAGTACGGACTAAGCTGTTTAGCTGAAAGTTGGTTCCTTCTGTTATTTGATTGAAGCTGGGATAGTGGGCCAGCCTCACTGTGTTTTCCAAGTAAAATCTCATGCATGACAGTTGTGAAATGTTTCTTTGTATTCTACTGTTTGGCCACAAGATGCCGCTATGTCCAGTTTCCAGTTTATGCAAATGGGGTATAAGATGGACATGGCAGCAGCCATTTTGAGAAGCTGTGGATCAGAGGAGAACAGACAGAGGGCAGAACTGAGCTATAAAGGAGAAGGATTTACATTTGTTCCAGGGACAGAGGAGAGCTGACTGTCTTACAGACGCATCGCAGAAAGAGAGAGAGAACTCCTGGCAAGAAGGACAAGCTGCCAAGATAGAGAGGACTGTCTGCAGCCGGACCATCACTTTCCACAAGGATCTGCCCCGGAGGACAGGGATTTCCCGGGCCCATCTTTAGGGTACCTCGTGGATGCGGGGCACCCCAAACGAGTCGGACTGTGAAAAGGGCCCTGATATAGTTTAGTTAGTTTAGGCTCAGTTACAGGCCAAGGGGGGTTTTCCCCAAATAACCCTCCTGTACAGGACTTGGAGAGTTTGATATCACACCGTTATCTACTTGAACCGGTTCATCTGTGAGGGAAAGTTTGTTTCATATGTGTGTTTGGGAGGGAAGTGGGTAAATCATTTAAGCTGTGTAAGCTGCTGTGCTGCACCACAAAGCCCCTGCAACTGCCACCACACACAATTTTTCCCCGTTGGTGCTTACAGTATTAAAAAGGTAAGGGTTATGGCCTTTCCAAACCCCCACGGTTAGGTAAAGTTTCCCGGCATCCAGAGAATACACTTCTGGCGGCGCGCTGTGCAGCACAGAGGCCCAGGATACGTATTTGTAAATTTGTGTTTGGGGGATCTATTCACCATCTTGTTTCAGAAAATTCAGTAAAACAAACCGTTGTTGGTTTCGTGTTCTTTGTCCGTGACTTCGCTGTATTCCGGTAAACCTGCCCTCGGTACTCGGCTTACATAAGAGTGGGTTCCCTGTTAGTGGGGTGAGGGGGTCTCCCGGGGCAAGGATATTCATAGAGGTAGGAAAGGCCCTACGAATCCGTATGGTGGTTTGGGTTATTAAGGGAAGAGCGCACAAGGCTTTCTTGGGCAGCATGGATAATGGGAGCCATGGCAGGGGTGCCACAGGGTGGCCATGTAGTACAGATTCTATCTGAACACAGCATTTATCCTGCGTGCAATGGAAGCAGTCCAGGATCCTGACAGCCACAGAAGCCAAGAAGTAAGCCTGGAAGTTCGGCAATGAGAGGCCGCCCTCCAGACGTGGTCGCATCAAAATGGCTCTAGATATCCGGGAGTGTTTCCCTGCCCACACAAATCGGGTAATGAATGTATTCAGGGAACTAAAGAATGATTTAGGGAGTTGGAGAGGCACTGCCTGAAATAAATAGAGCAAGTGAGGTAGAATATTCATTTTTAAAATATTTATGCGGCCAATCCAGGAGAAGTCTTTATGGTCCCACCTGCTCAAGTCTCCCTGGATCGATTGGAGGAGAGGGGCAAAATTAAGGTCAAAGGTTTTATTCAGATGTGAGGGGATGTGGACCCCCAGGTATTTGAGCGACGTGCCGGCCCATGAGAAGGAGTAGTTATCTTTAAGTAACCCGAGAGTCTCAGTGGGGAGATTAAGGCTAAGAGCCACACTTTTAGACATGTTAATTTTATGGTTGCTTACAAAACCAAAGTCTCGAAAGGCCCTAAGAACAGATGGGAGAGAGATGAGAGGTTCAGTTATGTATAACAACAGATCATCCGCAATTGCGGAGCATTTTATCTGGTCAGATCCAATATGGATCCCGTGTATCGAGTTGTCTGAGTGAATGTCCCTCAATAAATGCTCAATAACAAGGGCATATAAGAGTGGGGAAAGGGGACATCCCTGCCTGGTACCATTGCCAATAACAAAGGGAGCCGAGAGGGACCTGCTAGCTCGAACCTGCGCATGAGGGGAACAATATAATGCAAGAATTTTAGACAGGAGAATCGGTCCTATGCCGATAGATTTGAGAGTCCTTTCTAGGAAGGGCCAGGCGACACGGTCGAAAGCTTTCTCCGCGTCTAGCAAAAGCAGCATACAGGGAGTCTTGGAGGTGTGGGCGTGGTGGATAATAGAAAATGTTTTTAATGTGTTGTCCCTCGCCTCCCGTCCAGGAACAAATCCCACTTGGTCCGGATGGATCACTCCGCTCAGCAATGGGTTCAGCCTTTGGGCTTTCAATTTTGCAAACAATTTAGCATCAGTATTTATAAGGGAGATAGGTCGGTAACTTTGGCAGACAATGGGATCTTTGCCCTCCTTAGGGATCACTGTTATATGGGCTCTCAGGAACGCAGGGTCAAAAGTCTCACAGCCAGAAACTGTATTGAAGGCTTTCAGAATAGGGTCTGCAAGATCCTCCCACAAATCCTTATAGAACCTTGCCGTGTATCCATCTGGACCGGGGCTCTGCCCAGCCGTGTATCCCAGCCGGACCGGGGCTCTTCCCAGCCGTGTATCCCAGCCGGGAGAGCCAATTGGAGTTCTTCCCGAGTGAAGGGATCCTCAAGTGATGTAAGAATGTGACGAGGTACGGAGGGAGGCAGCGTCTTCTGGAGATAATCCTGGAGGGAGGGAGGGCCGGGATGTGTAAGGCTCCCACCCACATTGGGGGAGAGATTATATAGTTTAGAATAATACCCGTGGAAAGCTTCGAGAATTTCTTCTGTCTTATAAAGTCTCCCATCAGGCATCTTAATCTGTGGGACAAATAGAGAGGCTCTCTTTTCCCTCAGACCCCGAGCCAAGTATTTACTTGGTTTATTGCTCCAAGTATAGGGGGTGACTGCACATAGCTGACGATACCTCCGATGTTTATGTTCCATTAGCAAGAGAATTTCGTGGCGCAGTTGGGTCAATTCCCTCAGTTCAGAGTCGGCTCCAGAGGCTTTGTGGGAAGACTCAACCACATCAAGCCTAGCCAAAAGGGAACGTAATTTATGTGCCGATTCCCTTTTTAGCCTCGCACCGTGCTTCATAAGGACGCCACGCAAGGTGCACTTCAGCGCTTCCCACTGAACCTGAGGGGATGTTGGATCGCCCTGGTGCACCACTACAAAATCAAGGGCCGTGGATTTGAGTTTGGCGAGACAGAGAGCGTCTCGCATTAGAGACTCGTTCAGCCTCCAAGTAAAGGGCTTTAACTAGAAAACTATCTGGTTGACGTTGGGGACATAGATATTAGCTATTGTGTAAATGAGTCCCTGTATGCTGCATTTAAAAAAGACTAACCTCGCATCTTCATCTGTAAATACATCCAACACTTGAACAGGGAGTGACTTGTGGAGGAATATAGCAACTCCCTTTGTCTTTTGCGAGGGATTACTGCTATGGTACCAGGCAGGGAAATGGCGATTGTGGAAGGATTGCAGGTGGGACTGAAGCTGATGCGTCTCCTGAAGGTATACTATATGAGCTATTTGCTTATGGAAAGAGTACAGGACCTGCGATCTCTTTTCTGGGGAATTAAATCCCTTAACGTTAAGGGATGCAATTCTGATACTATGCATAGGGGAGGTTTAAGAAGCATATGACACTTTTGGCGACCACTATATAAAAACCGCATGAAGCGACCGGCCCCGGCTGCTGGGACTGGAGGGTGGGAGGAAAGGAGGAGGAAAGAAAGAACCAAAAAGGCCTAAAACCCAAAGGCCAAAACGCAAAAATCAGCAGGCTAGCAGCTGCAGTAGCCCAAGCAAGGCTTGTGACTCGAGGCATTGGGGGACAGAATTGACTGAGCCATATACCGAGCATAATCTGTTATAGTAACACGTAAAATCCAAGCTCAGTGCAACAGGTGGTATCAGTCAATGGCAGTATCTTCAGTATGAAAAAGAGAGGAAGGGGATGGAGGAAGGGTGGGGAGGGAGGGGAAAGAGAGCCGGAGATGAGAGAGGACGGGAGAGAAAAGAAAAAAAAAAAGAAAAAAAGGGGTGGGGAATTTCTATTTCTTCTCTTGTGGAAAAACAGATAAGACTGCCACACGAGTAGTTACGAAAGCATACATAACATGTGGAAAAAGTGCTCAACAGGATAACCGCATTAACACATGGGACACAAAGATGAAGAGCCAATGAATAAGAATTACAGATGAAAAGGGGGTGAGGGTTTGAAGGCATTGAAATTGAGGAACCCTATTTCTATTGCATTTCAACACATACATAGATAAATGTAGTCTCTAACGGCTAGAAACACATGAAGGCAGGCAATTACAAGAAAGAACACCGAGGTCCCAGAGAGGCCAATCAGCGATGTGGTGCACGGTTTGGCATAGAGTCTCCCGGACACCTTCTGCGCCTGCGAGGGCGCTGGTCTTTTGGCGGGGTTTCTCTCCTGGAGCGGGTGGAAGCCTCAGGGGCAGGGAGAATGGAGTATGATGGCGGCAGGCCAACAGCAGCTTCCCAGTCAGGGATATTAGTATCAGGGAGACCCAGGGTTGTTGAGAAACGAGGCAAGTCTGCGGGAGATTTGAGGACTAGAAGAGAGTCCTTATACTTGACCTGGAGCGAAAATGGAAAACCCCATCGATACTGTATGTTCCTGTACTGTAGAACAGAGAGAAGAGGTTTAAGTGCTGCACGCATGCGTAGGGTACGCCTTGAAAGGTCGGGGAAGAGACCAATGCAGACATCCTTGAATAGAATGTTTTTCATGAGGTGGGCATTCCGCATTATCTCTTCCTTGATCGTATAATGGTGTATCCTACAGATCACATCCCTAGGGCGATCAGGATCCAGGCTCTGTGGGCGGAGAGCCCTGTGCGCGCGATCAAATTCAATAAAAGTGTCCAGTGGGCGACCCAGGATGTGGTTGAAGGTTTTGGTCAATGTTGGAATCAGTTCCGACGTATGGACGGATTCAGGGAGACTGCGGATACGGATATTATTCCGCCTGTTACGGTTTTCAAAGTCATCAAGTTGCGTTTCAAGGAGAGTTTGACGTTCAGATCGCTTGGCCATTGACGCTTAAAGGGCAGACAGTGTGAGATTTGCAGAGTCTCTGTCTGTTTCCAGCTGCTGAACTCTATCTTGGAGTGATGTCACGGCTGTCTGTATGGGGTGTAAATCTCGTTGCCATGCCCGCTGAAGGTCGCGGCCCAGCTGCTTCATGTCCTCTTTAGACGGGAGCAAGGAAAGAATGGCTGCAATTCCGGGTGGGAAGCAAGGGCGTGAAATGCAGCATCCGGAGGAGATAAGGCCGCGGTCAGGCAATGGGTCGCAGGTCCCATCGAAGGCGGGGAGAGAATCTGACGACCGAGATCTGTAGGAGAAGTGGGGTTGTCGTTCCAAGTCTCACCTGTCACCGGTGTAGAGGGTTGGGGGACTGAGTTGGTCTCTGGTTCAGATAGTTGTAGGGACTGGGCAGCAGGAGCTCGTGCTGTGATGCCCGAATGCAGGTCTAGGGCTTGCCCTGTATGGGGCTCAGCCTGAGTGGAGGCGCTGTGGGCAGTCTGTGCAAAAGGGCTCGAAAATTGCATGTTGTTTGTATCAGTCCGCGGCATTACTGAAATGGAGTCTGACCTCTCTGGCCAAGATGAGACCGCTGTCCAGGCGGACTCCACTATTGCGGCATTATGGCGGTCCCCCAGAGGAGTCTGGCAGCGGCCTGGCGTGTGGGCAGCACCAGCAGAAAAGGGTCGTGCAGCCGACCCGTGAGGGAGTGGAGGGGGGGAGCGTTCAGGTGACATTTGGAAAACACTGCTCCCATTCCCTCCAGTGACAGGGAGGTCAGTGGTGTAGCCTCAGCAGCCCCGTTCTGAGGTGTTCAAAATTTTAAAATGGGGGGTTTTTTTTTTAAGGGGGGGGGAAAAGGGGCCCGGGGAATGGGGGGGGGGAGGGGGGGGTTTTTTTTTCCCCCCCGGGGGGGCCCCAAATTTGGGGTTTTTTTTGGGGGTTTTTTAAAAGGGGGCCCCCAATTGGCCTTTTGGGCCCCCCCTTTTTTTGGGGGTCGGGCCCCCCAAAAAGGGGGCCCCCCTTTCCCTTTTTGGGGGTTTTTTCCCCCTTTCCCCCCCCCCCCCTTTTGGGGGCCCAAAAGGGGGGGAAAGGGGGCCCCCCGGGGGGGGGGGGGGGGGGGGGGAAAAGGGGGAAAACCCCTTTTGGGGCGGGGGGCCAGGGGGGGGGAAGTTTGGGGGTTTTTAAAAGGGGGTTTCCCCCCCCAAAAAAAACCCCGGGGGGTTTTTTGGGGGGGGGTTGGGTTTTTTTTGGGGGTTTGGTGGGGCCAGGGGGGGGGTTTTCCCCCCCGGGGGGGGTTTGGGGGGGGAAAAAAAGGGGGGAAAAGGGGGGCCCCCCCCCCCGGGGGGGGAAAACCCCTTTTTTAGAAAAAAAGGGGGCCCCGGGGGGGCCCCCTTTTTTTTGGGGGCAAAAAAGGGGGGGGTTTTTTGGGGGGGGGGGGGGGGGGAATTTTGGGGGGGGGGGGGGGGGGGGGGGGGGGGGGGGGCCCCTTAAAAAAACCCTTTCCCCCCCCCAAAACCCAAAATTTTTTTTTTCCCCCCCTTTTTTTTTTTTTTTTTTTTTTTTTTTTTTAAAAAAAAAAAAAAAAAAAAAAAAAAACCCTTTGCCCCGGGGGGAAAATAAAAAATTTAAAAAAAATTGGGAACCCGGGTTAAAAGGGGGGGAAAAAAAGGGGGGGTTTTTAAAAAGGGGGGGAAAAAACCCCCCTTTTTTAAAAAAGGAGGGGGGGGGGGGGAAAATAAAAAATCCAAAAAAAAAAAAAAAAACCCCTTTTGGGGGAAAAAAAAAAAAATTTTTTAAAAAAAAGGGGGGGCCCCCCCCTTTTTCCCGCAAAAACCCCCCCCCCCCCCCCGGGGGTTGGGGAAAAAAAGTTCCTTTCCCCGGGTTTCCCCCCCCCCCCTTTTTTCCCCCTTTTTCCCCCAAAACCCCCTTTGTTTAAAAAAAAAAAAAAAAGGGGGGGGGGGGGGGCCCCTTTTTTTTTGGGGGGGGAAAAGGCCCCCCCAATTTCCCCCCCCAACCAAAAAAAAAAAACCCCCCCTTTTTTTTAAAACCCAAAAAATTTTAAACAAAAAACCCAAAAAACCTTTCCCCCCCCCCCCCCCCAAAGGGGGGGGGCCCCAATTTTTAAAACCCCCTTCCCCCCAAATTTTAAAAAAAAAAAAAAAGATTTAACCCGGGGGGCCCCCCCCAAAATTTTTTAAAAAAACCCCCCCCCTTTCCCCCCCCCCCCCCCCCCCAAAAAAAAAAAAAAAACCCCCCTTTAAAACCCAACCCCCCTCCCAAAACCCCAAGGGAAAAACCCCCCCCAAAAAAAATTTTTTAAAAAAAATTTTTTAAGGGGCCCCTTTTTTTTTCCCCAAAAAAAAAAATTTTTTTTTTTTTTTTGGGGTTTTAAGAAAAAAAAAATTTAAAAAAAAACCCCCCTTTTTTAAAAATTAAAAAAAAATTTTTTAAAAAAAAAAAAAAAAGGGTTTTTTTTGGGTTTTTTTTATTTTAAAAAAAAACCCCCCCAAAAAATTTAAAAAAAAAAAAGGGAAAAAGGAAAAAAACCCCCAAAAAAAAAATTTTTTAAAAAAAAGGGGGAAAAAATTTTTTGGGGGGGCCCCCCTTAAAAAAACCCCCCCCCAAAAATTTTTTAAAAAAAATTCCTTTTTTTTTTAAAACCCCCCCCCCCGAAAAAAAAAAAAAAAAAAAAAATTTAAAAAAAAAAAAAAAAACCCCCCCCTTTTTCCCCCGGAACCTTTTTTTTTGTTTTCCCTTTTGGGGGGTTCCCCCTTTTTTTTTTAAATTTTTTCCCCTTTTTTTTTTAAAAAAAAACCCCCAACCCCCCCCAAAAAAAAAATTTTCCCTCCCCCCCCCCTTTAAATTTTTTCCCCTTTTTTTTTTTTTTTTTTTTTTTTTTTTTTCCCCTTTTTTTGGGGGGGGAAAAGGGGGTTTTTTAAAATTTTGGGGAAAATTTTTTCCCGGGAAAAAACCCCCCTTTCCCCGGGAAAAATTTTTCCCCAAAATTTTCCCCCCGGGGGGGGAAATTTTAAAAAATACTGTTCTGTAGTCTATGATTAAAAGGAACGCCCCAGATTTTCCCAACAAAACGATTCTCCCAGTTTTTCTCCCCCCCGGGACATATGATGCCTGTAGATTATTTCTACCCCGATGCCCGAACCTTACATTTTTTTCCCACATTGGGAAACCCCATTTGCCAAATGGATTCAAAACACTCAGGGCCGGGCATGTAAAAGAACGGCGCGTTTGGGGCGCCCGTTTTCACGGGAAATTTTTTGTGAAAGCTGTCCTCATTTATGTCGGCCCCGAGGTGCGTCATACATGGATGGGAAAATTCCTGCGCCTCCCCAAATTGTTGGGGGCGCAGTGAGGAAAAATTAGGCGCAGAAAAAAGGGCCCCCTAACCCCTGTTTACGATTCGGACAGGTGGGGAAAACAGCGGAGAAAACATTTAAAAATGTTGTGAAGAGCAAAAAAAGTTGTCTTTCAAAATTTAATTTAATGAATAAGTGAAAAATCAAAAATTGTCTAAAACGATTTTTAAAAGTATTGAAAAATTTTATCTTTTTAAAAGATAAAAAAGATCACAAAAAAAAATAAATCTCAGCTCTCCGGGGTCCGTGAGCATTGGGGGTTGGTTTTAACAAATTTGTTTTTTTTTAAGTGTAAAAAATTTCTTTTAAAAGAAACTAAAAAACCTTTCTAAAAATACAAACAATCAAAATCCCTAACAACGCGTTTGGTTTACCGCCCACATCAGGGGAATTTTGGGGTATGAAAAATTTTCCGGGGAAAGGGCCGTTAAAATTTAAATTCTTGGGAGGGTCTTCTCATTGGTGGTAAAAAACCAACCAATCGAATAAGAGCGAAAGTGAAACATTTTTAAATTTTGGAGTAGTATTGGGCCCCAAACAAATGAAAAAAACGGGGGCAGTTTCAAAATTTCCGTAAAAAAAGCAGAAAAGAGGATTGGGTTTAGCTAGCGGGGGCTTGGGGTTTCCCCGGCCTTTTAGAGTGCGAGCTACTTTGTCCAAATTTTAGTCTATGTAGAGATCAGGGGGAATGTAAAGTATATGTTTAATAATTTTCATTTTTAAAGGGGTTGGATAATTAATGATTGGTTGAGACCCCGGCGGGGAGATTTGAATCCAAACCCAACTTTATTGTGCCCTCGATTTTTTAGTGGAGCAAAACGGGGGCGATTTGAAAAGGGGGCCTAAAAAGTTATTACGGGCTAAAGGGGAAATTTTTCTCGTTACTGTGATTGGTTTAAACGGCGGGGGGCTTCGTCCAGGTTAGCCCCAAAACAGCGGCTGAGCACTTAAACTCATAGGGGTTTATGGGGAAAAAAAAATGCAGAGGAGCTCTGTTTGTGATTTGGCCCAAATTTTTAAAAATTTTTAAATTTGGACCAAAAGGGGGAGAGCGAGCGCCCCTCTTATGGGTTTTTTAATGCAAATCTATAATAAAACTGTACATGGCCGGAAAAAAAAGATAAAAATCCCGAAAGTTTTGTACCCATGTGCATTTAAAATGAACCCAAAAAATATGGGGGGTAACCGAAAAAAAAGAAAAAAAAAAATTAAAATAATTTAAATTTATTTTCATTTGTTTATTTTCGTTACACTTTTATATTTTTAGGGTTTATTTTATATGCACATCGGTTATGGAATCTTTGTTTTTTTTGTTTCCAAATTCTAAGGGGAATGGAAAATCTTAGTTATGAGGAGGGTTAGTAGAAAAGGGAAATTTTTTTAAATCTTGAGAAAAAGGGCGGCTTCGGGGGGGGGCATGATTAATTTTTATAAATGGTACCTACAAAAAGTACGGGGGAAAAACTTTTTTTTTCAAGTGAAGCCCCCTAAAAAGAGAAGGGGAAACTTTCCCTTCGACTAGAGAAAAAAAGGATTCAATCTCCAGAGGAGAAGAGCGTTCTTCACTGTAAGAACTGTGAATCTGTGGGAATACTGCTGAGGAGCTGGCCACAGCAGGAACAGGTGAGGGTTTCAAGAAAGGCTTAGGTAACTACCTAAAACTAAAGAACATTAATGAGTACGTAGCTATGTAAAATTCTGGATCCTGGCTGGTGGCGGCTCTGGGGACAGAGATGGGGTCTCCCCTGGAGCAGATTGGTTCTTGCCTTGAGGGTTTCAGGGCATTCACCAATGGGGAGGCTGGGCTTAAAATCCTTGTCTCCCTCCCTTCACTCACTTTTTTCCCAACCTTGGTTGAACTTGATGGACCATACTATTTAACTATGTAACTATTCTTCAGTCTTTATTCATCCATGTTTTAGACAAGCAACATCTCTGCTCCTCCGTGGCTGTAAAACAACGGAGCTTGTCTAAAATAAAGAAAGACCAAAGATTTTTTTGGACTAAGGTGGAAAACTGCTTCATTTCTGTGGATAGATCTGTGCACAGTACATGCTCATACATGGCCGGCTGTCAATCATTGGGTGAGACCACCCACTGGACTCCTAATCCAAGACTCAGCAGAGATGTACATGAATAAAATACAAGTTATATTGAATATTTTCACACAAAAATATTAATCAATCTGCTCAGTTCCTCCTTCTCTACAACATGATTGGATATCATGTTCAATGTGAAAGGTTCCCTTAGACTATATCTTGGTAACCCTTGTACTATCGGACAAGTATTCTACACGGTTCACTTTAATACAAGATATAAAATAGTAAACATGTTCCCTGTAGATGTTTATGATCTTCTTGGAAACAATTTGCTCTTGTGGTCCGAAGTTTGTAGGGTACGCAGAGTCCAACTATGTCCTGAGACGAAGCCTCTTGGCTCCTAGAAGAGAGCATAATGTAATTGTGCTGAGTAAGGTCGTTCTGAAGACCAGTAAATTGGTTGGAAGGTTTAACATGAAACCATACACAAGATAAGTACGTTCTGTCCTCTGAGGATATTTCTTAGCCCGCTGTGCACAGAACTTTCTGTCCTTTGCTGTGTTTTTCTGTAACTCGCACGGCGCCAAATACCAAAGTTCTCGAGGTGTCGCTCAAATTGACGTGGGCCGGAGTTCAAAATGCGTGTTGGAAAAAACTCAGAAAACTGCAAGGCGCATGCGAGGTTGTAGAATGTTTCGAATCAAATCTGTATTCTGATCTATAACCCATGTAGAAATATTACATATTATATCCAGCACGGACAAACCTCTTACCAAAATTTCCCCCACAACTACCCAACTCCTATTGTCAATGTGACATCTCATGCTGTTGGTGTCTTCTGAGTAATCCCTAGTTGGGTTCCATTAAACCCCATGGTCCAACCAAACCCTTGTTGTCTTAGTGGATCACTAATTCAGAAGGTTAAACTTTCAGGTGAGATCGGGAGGGATGTCCAAGATCAAGTTGAAGGCCAGCACTAGATTCAGGATTGACAATAAGAGATCAGCAAGTAGGATGCAAGATGACGTCAAGAAGAATCAAGATCAAATTCAAGGTTGATGAGATAGAAGAGCAATAGGAAAGCCTGAATTTCAGCTGGGTTCACATCATGTTCATGGTGTGTGTTTGGTGTGTCTGGTGGGAAAGCTCTTGACTTACACACCAAACATGTCCATAGGGTTAAATAGCTCAATGGAGGCCAGGAGTAGTGTTTCCTTTTGATCAGAATATATCTATACCACATAAAAAAGGTATAGCAAGGCCCTATTTGAGCAACAAGCAACAACATAATGATCAGGGCTGCCCTTATAGAGGTTGATTCATTGTTTTCTTTTCAATTAGGCTTACTATGGCCTAAACAGTGTTTATAGAGTTTATTGAATTTATCACTCACAATCCAACCTCTCCACCATGGCCAAGACCAAAGAGCTGTCTAAGGGCAACAGGGAAAAAATTGTAGCACAAAGCTG
Organism: Phyllomedusa bahiana; assembly: GCA_025379985.1. Classification (NCBI taxonomy): domain Eukaryota; kingdom Metazoa; phylum Chordata; class Amphibia; order Anura; family Hylidae; genus Phyllomedusa; species Phyllomedusa bahiana. The sequence continues at coordinate 11,876 of JAODAL010046290.1, read as the reverse complement.
GGATGGGCTACAGGACAATAGGCAAGCAGCTTGATGAGAAGGTAACAACTGTTGGCACAATTAGTAGAAAAATGGAAGAAACACAAGATAGACTGTGTATCTTCCTCGACCTGGGGCAAAAGTATTCAGCCCCCTTGAACTTTTCAACCTTTTGCAACATTTCAGGCTTCAAAGATAAAGATATAAAAAAAAAATTTTTGGGTGAAGAATCAATAAGTGGGACACAATTGTGAAGTGGAACGAAATTTATTGGATGTTTTAAACTTTTGTAAAAAATAAAAAACTGAAAAGTGGGGCGTGCAATATTAGTCGGCCCACTTAAGTTAATACTTTGTAGCGCCACCTCTTGCTGCGATTACAGCTGCAAGTCGCTTGGGGTCTGTCTCTATCAGTTTTGCACATAGAGAGACTGAAATTCTTGCCCATTCTTCCTTGGCGCACAGCTGGAGCTCAGTGAGGTTGGATGGAGAGCGTTTGTGAACAGCTGGAGCTCAGTGAGGTTGGATGGAGAGCGTTTGTGAACAGCTGGAGCTCAGTGAGGTTGTATGGAGAGAGTTTGGTAGCTGCTGGAGCTCAGTGAGGTTGGATGGAGAGCGTTTGTGAACAGCTGGAGCTCAGTGAGGTTGGATGGAGAGCGTTTGTGAACAGCTCGAGCTCAGTGAGGTTGGATGGAGAGCGTTTGTGAACAGCTGGAGCTCAGTGAGGTTGGATGGAAAGCGTTTGTGAACAGCTGGAGCTCAGTGAGGTTGGATGGAGAGCGTTTGTGAGCAGCTGGAGCTCAGTGAGGTTGGATGGAGAGCGTTTGTGAGCAGCTGGAGCTCAGTGATGATGGATGTAGAGCGTTTGTGAACAGCTGGAGCTCAGTAAGGTTGGATGGAGAGCGTTTGTGCACAGCAGTTTTCAGATCTTTCCACAGATTCTCCATTGGATCAAGGTCTGGACTGGGACTTGGCCATTCTAACACCTGGAGACGGTTATTTGGGAACCTTCCATTGTAGATTTTGCTTTATTTTTGGGATCATTGTCTTGTTGGAAGATAAATCTCCATCCCAGTCTCAGGTCTTTTGCAGACTCCAACAGGTTTTCTTCCAGAATGGTCCTGTATTTGGCTCCATCCATCTTCCCATCAATTTTAACCATCTTCCCTGTCCCTGCTGAAGAAAAGCCCAAACCATGATGCTGCCACCACCATGTGTGACAGTGGGGATGGTGTGTTCAGGGTGATGAGCTGTGTTGCTTTTACACCACACATATCGTTTTGCATTGTGACCAAAAAGTTGGATTTTGCTTTCATCTGAGCAGAGCCCCTTCTTCCGCATGTTTGGTGTCTCCCAGGCGGCCCCTTCTTCCACATGTTTGGTGTCTCCCAGGCGGCCCCTTCTTCCACATGTTTTGTGTTTCCCAGGCGGCCCCTTCTTCCACATGTTTGGTGTCTCCCAGGCGGCCCCTTCTTCCACATGTTTGGGGTCTCCCAGGCGGCCCCTTCTTCCACATGTTTGGTGTCTCCCAGGTGGCTTGTGGCAAACTTTAAACCAGACTTTTTATGGATATCTTTGAGAAATGGCTTCTTCTTGCCTCTCCCACCTCAGCTGTAGATCTCTGCAGTTCGTCCAGAGTGATCATGGGCCTCTTGGCTTCATCTCTGATCAGTCTTCTCCTTTTTTGAGATGAAAGTTTAGAGGGACGGCCGGGTCTTGGTAGATCTGCAGTGGTCTGATACTCCTTCCATTTCAATATGATCGCTTGCACAGTGCTCCTTGGGATGTTTAAAGTTTGGGAAATCTTTTTGTATCCAAATCCGGCTTTAAACTTCTCCACAACAGTATCACGGACCTGCCTGGTGTGTTCCTTGGTCTTCATGATGCTCTCTGCGCTTTACACAGAACCCTGAGACTATCACAAGCAGGTGCATTTATACGGAGACTTGATTACACAAAGGTGGATTATATTTATCATCATCAGTCATTTAGGACAACATTGGATCATTCAGAGATCCTCACTGAACTTCTGGAGCGAGTTTGCTGCACTGAAAGTAAAAGGGGCCGAAATAATTTTGCATACGCCACCACTTTTCAGTTTTTTATTTTTTACAAAAGTTTAAAATATCCAATAAATTTCGTTCCACTTCACAATTGTGTCCCACTTGTTGATTCTTCACAAAAAAAATTAAAATTTTATATCTTTATGTTTGAAGCCTGAAATGTGGTAAAAGGTTGAAAAGTTCAAGGGGGCCGAATACTTTCGCAAGGCACTGTATATTATATATATATATATATATATATATATATATATATTATATATATATATATTATATATATATATATTATTATATATATATATATATATATATATATATTCATATAATAGACAAAAAGATTAGATAGCTCAGCAAGATAAATAGATCATTTGACAGATAAGATTAATAAACTATATAATGATATATAAAATATCTAAAATGGATTAGATTACAGATAGATACATAAAATGAATAGATAAATAAATAAATAAATAAATAAATAAATAAATATAAGATAGATCAAATAGATGGACAAACAGATAGATGAAATAGGTTGATAGATAGATACATACATACATACACAGATAAAATAGACAGATGAAATGGATAGGTAGATCGATAGAAGATAGATAGGTAAAATAGATAGATAGATAAATAGATATGAGATATATAGACAGATAGATAAAATAGATGGATAGAAGATAGATAAATAGACAGAAAGATATATAGATATTTGATAGATAGATATGAGATAGATAGACAGATAGATAGATAGATAGATAGATAGATATGAGCTAGATAGATATTAGATAGATAGATAGACAGATAGATAGACAGATAGATAGACAGATAGATAGATAGATAGATATGAGATAGATATGAGACAAATAGACAAATAGATATGAGATATATAGATAGATAAAATAGATAGAAAGATAGATAAAATATATAAATAGATAGATAGATAAAGAGATAGATAAAATATATAGATAGATAAAGAGATAGATAAAATATATAGATAGATAAATAGATAGATATGAGACATATAGACAGATAGTTAAAATAGATAGATAGATAGATATGAGATCTAGAGATTTTTAGATAGATATATGAGATAGATAGATATGAGATAGATAGATAAATAAAATAAATAAATAAATAAATAAATAATAAATAGATACTGTAGTAGATAGATAGATAGATAGATAGATAGATAGATAGATAGATAGATAGATAGATAGATAGATAGATAGATAGATAGATAGATAGATTCCTGCTCTTGATGTCTATATGTTGCGGTGCAGATGGGACATCCTGATCTGGATGAGAAGTCTCCTAGTTACAGGCTTCTTGAAGCATTTTACCATAAGACGTCTCCTTCTACAGGGTGATACTGGAATCTGCCTGTTTCCTGTATATAACAAGAGGATCCTTGCAGCAAAATCTTCATTTGAAAGATTCCACTTTTATCTTTCTGTGGCTGAATGTTTGATACGAGGCGATGGTATGTTCTGTTCTATATACATCTCCCCTCTTAATTAGCGCTTCCCCAAGAGATGTAAAACGTACGCGATTCCTTCTCCGCCGCCGTCCCTGTGGGAGAGCTGTATAAAAAGCCTATAAATTGAATGAATTCCGGTCTAAGCCTCGGAGGTCGGTCACATGCTGGGATTTTGGCATTAGTTATGTGACTACAATAAGAAAATAGTGATGTCAGGTAGAAGTTATGAAACTCTATGGAAAAAAACACTCCGCCCTACGGCCTAGGTGAGCCGGGCTGGCAACAATGGGTCTATTCTATCCAAAATTTCCACACTTCCCAGTGGTGGTGACCAGAACTGCCACAACTAGGTGACAAAGCCTCACTCAATGGGGCTCACCCATAGCTTATACTATAGTTACACTGAGTGACATCAGCTAAGGGTTCAGAAGGGTCATCTCACGATTGGAACCACTTCTGTGAACACGGCTGCCCTAGCAATCAGCTAATCGATGCCTCCCGGGGATTCAGCTGTTGTCACCAGGGAAGTATCATGTGGACATACAAACATAGTAAAACCTGCTGGCCATTCATTTGTACATGTGATATGTAGACGGCATGCTGGGATTTTTTGAGAGGATCACAAGCAGGAACCCACCCTTGCTGACCTCCATACCTCCATAAGCTCTTAAAGGGCCTATGAACTGGGGTTGTGTGGATGAGACCTATGTATTGTGCAAATCAATTGTTGTCAACTGTTCCTACTTTTTTTGACCACAACTTGTCCAAGATCACTTAACAAATAATCTGTCAAAGCTTTGAACTGTCATGTTAAACTTTTTCGGGTAATACCCAATCACAGCCTGTAGATTAGGACTTCTCAAACCATGGAGCCATATGATCCTCAACAATAGTTGACAACCATTAGTGATGAAGACAGGGGTGGGGGGGAGCAAGAGGCGGTCCTCCCTGGGCAGTACCCAGGGGCGGAACTACTAGGGTAGCAGACATAGCAGCTGCCACAGGGCCCGCACCAGTAGGGGGCCCGAGGCCCATAAACTCAGGTGGGCCCTGTAGCAGCAGCTACTTCATCTGCTAACCTGGTTTAGTGACCTTTCTCTTGGGAATCAACCTAACAACACATTGAACTGTTAGGAAATGTGAGAACAGGTTGTAATTTGTAGTAACAAAAAGAAAAAGATTGTCCCACCACCAGGAGCAAAACAGTAACAATGCAGTCACATGACAAGAATCTGCAGAACTAAGCATACGCTAAATAGTTGACGAGGGGGCCGGTCTTTCCCCCCGGCGGGCCCCGAGTGCCGGCGCAGCTACAGGGGCAGCAACGGTCGCATCCGCGACTGGACCCCTGTGTCCGGAGGCCGACAGGCACTCCTCGCCACACGACTGCATGGCCGGGTCACAGAACCAACCATGCAGCCATCACGGCCGCCTCCTGCACCGCCTGCCTGCCTAAAAACTAGCCCTATCTGCCTAAAATCTAGCCCTATCTGCCTAAAAACTAGCTCTGCCTGCCTAAAAACTAGCCGTATCTGCCTAAGAACTAGCCCTATCTGCCTAAAAACTAGCCCTGCCTGCCTAAAAACTAGCCCTATCTGCCTAAAAACTAGCCCTGCCTGCCTAAAAACTAGCCCTATCTGCCTAAAAACTAGCCCTATCTGCCTAAGATCTAGCCCTATCTGCCTAAAAACTAGCCCTGCCCAATAACTAGCCCTGCCTGCCTAAAAACTAGCCCTGCCTGCCTAAAAACTAGCCCTATCTGCCTAAAAACTAGCCCTGCCTAAGAACTAGCCCTGCCTGCCTAAAAACTAGCCCTGCCTAAAAACTAGCCCTGCCTGCCTAAAAACTAGCCCTATCTGCCTAAAAACTAGCCCTGCCTGCCTAAAAACTAGCCCTGCCTAAGAACTAGCCCTGCCTGCCTAAAAACTAGCCCTGCCTAAGAACTAGCCCTGCCTGCCTAAAAACTAGCCCTTCCTGCCTAAAAACTAGCCCTATCTGCCTAAAAACTAGCCCTGCCTGCCTAAAAACTAGCCCTGCCTAAAAACTAGCCCTGCCTTAGAACTAGCCCTGCCTAAAAACTAGCCCTGCCTAAAAACTAGCCCCGCCTGCCTAAAAACTAGCCCTGCCTGCCCAAGACCTAGCTCTGCCTGCCCAAGAACTAGCCCTGCCTGCCTAGAAAACTAGCCCTGCCTGCCTAGAAACTAGCCCAACCTCCCTAATAACTGGCCCTACCTGCCTAAGAACTAGCCCTATCTGCCTAAAAACTAGCCATATCTGCCTAAGAACTAGCCCTGCCTGCCTAAGAACTAGCCCTGCCTGCCAGAGAACTCCCCCAGCCTGCCTAAAAACTAGCCCTGCCAAAGAACTAGCCCTGCCTGCCTAACAACTAGTCCTGCCTAAAAACTAGATCTGCCTTCCTAAAATCTAGCCATTTCTGCCTAAAAACTAGAACTGCCCAAGAACTAGCCCTGCCTGCCTTAAAACTAGCCCTGTCTGCCTGAAAACAAGCCCTGCCTGCCTAAGAAACTAGCCCAACCTCACTAATAACTGGCCCTACCTGCCTAAGAACTAGCCCTGCCTGCCGAAGAACTAGCCCTGCCTAAGAACTAGCCCTGCCTCTAAGAACTAGCCCTCCTGCCTAAAACTAGCCCTGCCTGCCTAAGAACTTTACCCAAAATCCTGCCTCCTAAGAACTAGCCCTGCCTGCCGGAGAAACTAGCCTGCCTGACCTAAGAACTAGCCCTGCCTGCCTGAAGAAACTAGCCTGCTGCTACTGCCCGCCTGCCCTCCGAAGAACTGGCCCTGCCTGCCTAAGAACTAGCCCTGCCTGCCTAAGAACTGGCCCTGCCTGCGGTTTTGGTGCATTTTTTGATGCGTTTTTTGTGCAGAAATGTACAGCATTAACTGCTCTGCCTTTCTGCACAAAAACGCACCAAAAACACATCAAAAATGCACCAAAAATGCTCCGTGTGAAAGCACCTTTATAGTGTAGTTTATTTTAGAAAGTGGCGAGGTGCGAGAACAAGGGACATTTTTTAAGCGGATATTGTATGTGGGCTGCTGGGGGCTTAGTGCCAGGGCTGATTATTATTCCCAGTCCGGCCCTGGTTGCAGCTCAAAGTTATGTATTAGATAGCCAAGATTATTGTCTATAGAATGATGGGAGTCTGATGTACAAAGCTGTAGTGGATGGTGAGATAAGGAGACTGAAAGTCAAAAGTTCAAAATATTGTTACCCTTTTACTTGTCAGTGTGTTTATATTCTCTGTGAAATAACAATTATAGAGCATCTTTTCTTTAGTCTCTGTGTTTTGTGGTTCATCTATTAATCCTCATAGAAATTCATTACCATTTTTTCAGATGGGTGTCACCGATTGAGGGTGTGTCCTTGCACAGTCTGACGTTGTGCAATCAGTACTGACAGTCAATGTGTGGTAATGGTAACGCCCATCTGACAGATTCAGTCATACTTTTCTAGAAGGAATAACAGAGGAACAGCACAACACAGAGATATAAGAGAAGAGGCTCCAGAATTGTTATTTCACAGGGTACACAGGGATTTACATGTCAGGAACAGATACAGTTTTTCATTAAAGGGGTTTCGCCATGATCTAATGTTGATGTGGGATCCTCCAAAATGGGGATTTAATCACTTTTCTAAATATATGTCATTTAAAATGTGAAGCCTCTGAGAGTTACAGCCTGACTAAGATGCCCTTAGCTTCCTGACAGTTTACATTAGACACGACCAGGAGCCGACAGGAGCTGATCTGGCCGCTCTTGCGTTGTTTGCACTTCTTATCTGATGGCAGGGAACATGAACATGCTTTGAAGAGACTGGGGAGAAAGATCCTGTGTCTTTTGTATAGTGAATCCACTGGTTGTAATGTAATTATCTGAGTAAACATGCAGATGCTCCCTACTCAGCCCCCCTACCTCTCCTGCAGCCGTTCCTGAAGGAATTAAAGAAGGCTACCTGCTGAGCTTATCTTCCCTCCTGAGCAAATAAGAGGGAGAAATAAAAACGCATATAGCTTGTGCACAATACAGTTTCTCCTCTGTGAATTAGTAAAGCATGTTTGCTCAACTACAGAGACTGAATATCAGGAAGGGGCATGGGAGGTGGACGATGACATCACAGAGGAGGTACTTGTTTTTTTAAACACAGAAACACAACCCCCCTTTTTTTTAAGCCTGAGAGGGGAGTATCAGCCTTTTTGGTGAGGAAATACTTCTGGCAAACCCTTTTAAAGACAGGTACCATGCACTGTGCATTCCAAAAACAACCACACTACAGTGCGACCCTAACTATAGTTATAACAATGTATGAAAATAAAACGGGCTACAAGGGGGCTCCCAAAAAAAATAAAAATTGAGGGCCCAGTAATGAATACTAATATTTCTATTACAAATTTAAGTATAACACATACTGTACCCTCTGAAGATAGGAGTGCCCCCCACCCAAGTAGAAGATACTCACCAGTCCTTGTTCCCTTTATCAGCAGAGATACGCCCGGACTCATATACAGAGTCCAAACTTAGTGTACAATGATTTTCCAGAGCCCTTTTTTACATCGTGTCGTTCAACGCCCCCTGACTTTCAAGAGTAAAGGGCCCAATCCCAAATTTTTTGAGGGTGTAATAATAATAAGGTTTGGACAATTTCTTGCTAAAATTCTGCATTAGCTAGAATAGTGCCATGTGAACTCACCCTTATAGACCGGCCGGACTCCTGGGGGGAAAATACAGGGGTTCAAAAGCAAACGCACCTTTCCCGAAAATGCCCAAATGGGTTTAAGGGAAAGGGGGTGCCCTTTATGTTACAAATGATTTTGAGGAAACTGGGTAGTGATCCCACTTTACCGTGGTTCCCCAAACTGGTTGTTATCCTAAAGAACTTAAAGGACCGGCTGCATCCCCCCGATCCACTGGACTTAGTAGGCTGGATGGAAAAGGGTTGGGTAAAGAGCACTGATGAGCCGCTAAAGGGATGTCCTAACAAAGTATGATAGGTGCAGGCCTCAGCTCTGGGACCTGCACCTGTTTGGGAAACTGCCTCTAAAATTTTCATTCAGAACGAAGAGTTGATTGCACTTGTGTCTAACTTTCCATTCTGTTCTATGGGAGTTCCAAGTACAAATGTGGGGGGTGTATGGAACTCCCATAGAATAAAATAGAGAGTTGAGCGCAAGCGCGACTGACTCACTGTTCTGAATGGAGGCTTTTGTGGGGCCGTTCCTGAGATTGGTGCTGGTCCCAGAGGTGTAACCTGCAATTATTCCACTTTGATGGCATACCTTATCGATATGCAATAATAGCGTGAGAAGGGAACATCCCTTTAAAGGGGTTGTCTCACTACAAGGATTACTGCATTTTATGTTAAAGATCTTGCAAAAACAAGTTATTGCAATAGTTCCTTTAACGTGTCCTACCTATCCTAGATATCCCCTCTTGTATGGCTGCATCGCTCCCAGGCTCTATAGCTACAGCCCTTTTTCCATCTCCCGATAGGCTCAGTGCTGGTCACTATAGATCAGACCTTTTTCCATTACCCTGAAGGTGCCAGCTTGGGTCAAAATACTAAGACCTGTTCCATCTCTCCTGATAGGCTGCCAGCACTGGTCACTTTAAGGCAGTGCTACACCTTGGCTATTACACCTTTGCAACTTTTTAATATACTTAGACCCAATTCTCAGAGCTAAAAGGTGAAAACAATGACAATGCTCTGTAAGCTCAATACATTAGCAGAACCAATCTCTCCCCCAAAATCTTCATTATCCTTAATGTATTGGATGAGAAGTAAAAAATTTACAAATGGGAAAGCCAAAGGGGGGTGAAGCATGAAAAACCACTTACGCCTTGCAGCCAATCAGGGGTTGCCAGGGGACCCTGCCTAAAGGAAGATGCTTTAGGCATATGATAGTTTGTAATTTTTGGCATCATTTAGTTGCTGTTATAAGCTACTAGTATATACAAGGTGGTAGCTCCAAATGCCTGCATAAGGGGTCATTGGCCCATCAGCCAGCAGAGGACCAGAGGCAGGCAAGGCCTATCACACCAGGCTTAAGCAAGGACAGATAATTACTCAAAGATATAGATAAGAGAGACTGGAGACTGTCAGAAAGGAGGGAAGGTACAGGAGGACAGCTAATTGCAGCCAGTCACGATGTCCAGGGTGATACAGGTACAGGGAGCCCCTAATTTATTGGATAAGGTAAACGCTTACTCATTGACTACTGCTGAGCCTGGAAGATCGGCTAGTGACGTGTGGACAGGGCAAGTATAACTTTCTCTTGCATATTGGTGAAGTGTTTGCCGCAGAAGGGACAGAGAAGCAAGTAATGAAGTGAGATGATACGAATGAACCCTCCATGTAAATATTGTGTGCTGAAGAATTCCAGATACTGTAGTTGGAGGTCCTTAACTTCATAAGCCATGACTGCACCTGCCAAGACTCAACCTGCTGCTGTCACTGTGGTCTTTCATCACTGGTTGTGCTATCATTTTCAGCAGACAGACTCAGACTGGCCTATATGGAAGCAGGAGAAACCCCCATTGGGCCCCTTGACATGTTGGGCTTCTGGACATAGCTTTTCAGGGAAAAAGGCAGAGAGAGAGAGCCAGAAAGAAGTATCATGTCCAATCATGTACTGTAGTTATACTGTGGGCCCCAAGAGTTAACTCCATTTTTGGCCACCCAGAGCCAACTCCAGTGTTGGGACCAAATAATCAACTCCACTAGTGAGCCCTAAGAATTAACTCCACTGGTAGGCCCTAAGAATCAACTACACTGATGGGCCCCAATAATCAACTCCACTGGTGGGCCCTAAGAATCAACTCCACTGTGAGACCCCAGTTATCAACCCCATTGGTAGGCCCTAAGAATCAAATCCACTGTTGGACCCTAAGAATCAACTCCACTGGAGGCCCCAAGAATCAACTCCACTGGTGAGCCCTAAGAATCAACTCCACGGGTGGAACATAAGAATCAACTCCACTGGTATGTCCCAAGAATCAACTTCACTGGTGGGCTCCAGAATAAACTCCTGGGGGCTGTCCCTTTTTGGGGGTTTATAAACCCCATTGGTAGCCCTAAGAATCAAACCCGGGGGACCAAAAAAATCAACCCCACGGGGGCCCAAGAATCAACTCCACGGGGGGGCCCAAAGAATCAACCCCGGTGGGCTCCAAGAATCAACTTCATGGTGCCCAAGAAAAAAAACCCATGGTGGCCCCCAAAAAAATCATCCACTTGGAACCCTAAGAATAAACTCACTGGGGGGCCCCCAGAATCAACTCCCTGGTGGCCCAAGAAAAAATTTCAGGGTGGCCCAAAAATAAACTCCACTGGTGGAAAAAAAAAAACTCATTTGGGGGGCCCCAAATAAACTCCCTGGTGGCCCAAATCAAATTCACTGGTGGCCCTAAAAAACAAATTTCACTGGTGGGCCCCAAGTACCAACTCCACTGGGGGCCAAAAAAAACTCCATTTGTGGGGAAAATAAGAACACCCATTGCCCCAAGAATTTCAATCAATGGTGCAGAAAAAAAAACCCCTTGGACAAAGGAATCAAATTTAAAACCGGTCACAAAAACCAACCAGGTCTGTACTACTTTAATGTTGTACCTACAGATGCAGAATGTCATACACTTTTCCTGCAGTGATTTCTTTTATATACCTTGAGCTGGAAGAGAGGTGTGGGAGGGGTACAGGATGGGGATGGAGGGTAGGGAGGGGGTGTAGCACAGGAGCTGGAGGTAGGGGGGGTTCTAGGATTTAGAGGGCACAAAACACGGGGCTGCACCAGGCTGTGGGGGCAGTTCAGGGAGGACGGGGGCAGGGGGGTCTGGGGCAAGTGGGATCTAAAAAACCTGCAAGGGATGGGGAAGTCACGTCAAATTGGGCTTGTCCTTTTAGCTTCAGCATCACTGAAACTCCTCCAGCTCAGCAGCCTCAGGTGACACCTGGCAGGTGAGTCCCAGCCCTGCGCCCCACACCCGCACCCTTTTTGACTGCGGCCCATGATGCCACGTGTCCTGCATATTTGTCAAAGCTTGAAACCCGACTTTTTAAGCTCATTTTTTGAAATTTTTTTATATCGGTCGGAGTGAAGCGTTATAAACTGGACAAAGTAGTGGAAATAGTGTATGCTGGTCACAGAAAACATTGAGGGACCTTTACAAAGTCTACACCGTGGTCCACAAACAAGGAGTTAGCAAAAAACCTGGGTGGGGGAAGGATGATAGATTTAAAAAATAGATAGATAGAAAAAGATAGTAGATAGATAATAGATGATAGATAATAAAAATACAAACTTTTTATTTTTAAATGAATTTAAAAAATGGATAAATGTGTAT